>JAOVYX010020984.1:0-16321 GCA_035668315.1 Drosera spatulata | reverse complement strand
GGACTTTGCATATCTTCCGTGTTGAGTGCTTAGTTGGTGACGCCCCTATCTCAACACAGAAGTAGGAAATCTTTCCTCCAACGAAAGTTTTCATCTCACGGGAATAAAGTTTAATTAAAATAGAGAGAGGAGCAAAGTGGAAACTCTGAAGCAATTACTAAATCTTCCACCTCAATGTACCATCCTTGCATGTGATGACGGGACAGAAAGTTAAATCAAAATGGACATAAATAACAAGCAATCATGACGTATGATTGTAGCATACACTACAAAGGCAGAACTAAAAAATCCTCAATCCAGACTAAACTATTGAAAGGACATGCCGATTCAGAGGAAATGTATTACTGGTCGAGCACTCACCTCAATGTAGTTCTTCCCACGGAAATAATTGATTTCCAGTGCCTGACCAATAAGGCATGCTTTCTTCCCTACACTTTGTTTGACTATCCATGAACCCTGGAAAACAAGAACAAGAAAACATCTATCAGAAACACCTTCTTGGCTACTATGTTCTCAAGAAAATCCGTTTGCAGATAATCATAACAAAAATGGGGAAATGAATGTGTTCACAAGCAACAACTAGCAACTCTTCAGAACAATGCGAGGGAACACATCAAGTCAAAAGTTGCACTTAGAACCCTTGTTCTTTTATGCTCACACAATAGCATGTGGAGTACATATGCACATCAGCGCATCAAGTTTTTTCAGTTCTTGAACTTCTGACTCCAGATGCCAGAAAAAAACTATGATGAGTGCGACAAATGCAAAGTTCATTCATGAATCATATATTTACCTTAGATATGTATGGTATGAGCTTGAATCTTGAGTTCCTATAAGCATCATCTCCATTGACAAACCTCTCCAGCAAAGGCGAATCTTCCAAAGGAGTGGTCATCATGTAGTAAAAGGCTAGGCTATATGTCGTTGAACCTGGAACCTGTTTAAGAAGGATCAACGGAAAATTATGAATAACATATCAAAAGAAAATAATAAGGAAAAAAGTGTCGCTGCACAACAAGTCAATGGCCAATAGTCTTGGCAAAATAACAAAATTACCTGTATGTTCACAATAAAGAAGAATTCAGGGCCACCCTTGCCGGCATATTTCTGCAGGACAAGATTAGCACCACTATGTTATTCACAAATAATGCATCGCCAAACTAACGAAAAAAGTCTTTCTGATATAGAAAAGAAAACGACCCAACTTAAGGAAAAAAAAACATTGCAGATATTGCAGATAGTGCAGAAACCTGTACAATGCTCTCAGGACGGCCTGCCAGGTCATCTTCTCGTTTGTTAGACCTTAACCAATCTGCTCCAACCATTTGCATCAGGGTATTTTTTGCCTTTACCTAAAACATGGCACCGGGTATCACTGTGATTAGTGATGTACCTCAGGTACAATTTTCAGAAAAAAGGGCCAATTTTCATGCATAATTTTCTGCATGCATAAAGTAATACCCAAGCACCCAAGTTCACAAGCTAAGTCCGAAGAAAGTAAACCAAGGGATAACGTCAACTACCCCAGGTGTAGTATTGCTACTATCTAGAAAGGGTTAGACAAAGGACTGACAAATTGTTCAAAGGAAGAGACTATTGCTGATTAATAACGTGTATGCTTGAAAATAAGCTGCAACATGGCTGTAAGCTGTGCCTCCTTTGAACAAGAAAAGCTAAAAATTCGTTCACGCAATAGTAGTAGGTGCTCATTCTGTAGGAAATCTTACTAGCAAAATATTCTAGGGGGACCACGTATGTAACAGATCGGGAAAGTCGGAATGAACAGCGGGATGGGAGGCCGTAGGGAAGAAGGATGTATAGACCTAAAATTCAAAAAGAAAAGCATGGAGGCAAAACAAGGATAAAACCAAGTCACCATAAACTAGCAGGCATAAAAGCTCGAATAACCGTCACACTAGGTGGTCCTTCCAAACGACACCATGGGAAGATTCAAAATGATTTTACGATTTATCATAGTAGGAAAGGGCATAAATTGTTCGGATCTTTTATCTGTCAAAAACTGAAGATAAGGATACCAACTCAACCCTATATTACCTTGTGATGGTCTTCCAAGTAAGTCTTCCCACGGATCAAAAAAGTTAATGGTTCTGCTTCACTACAGCTAGATATCAAATTACAGGACAGGTCTCGTGGAAGCGTGGCACCATAGCAAGTTAGAGGTTTATCTTCCTTCTCCATCTCTTGCAAGTCTACATAACCCTTCTTCTGCACTGCCTCAGAAAGAATCGCAAGCCATCAAATATCAAGCAAAATTAGTTTTGGGGGCTTACAAAGAATGTATCATGTTTGCTTAGGACTTGTCGACACAACTTACCCGCAAGATCATGCAGTTTTCTGACTAGACCAGCAGCTGTTGAGAACTTAGATGTCCGGGTTTCCTACGATTGAAAAGAGAAGCCGGTGAAACAATGAGTACTCAATATCGATAGAGGATAAAAAGGAACCTTTAAAACATCAAAATACGATTTTTTTGGCAATTTTTTAGATGACATAGATTTTGAGAGACAATGAGGCGAAATTTTATTTTATCTAGATACAAATCTAGCTTTAGTCAAAAAAAAAAAAAAAAACATATCTAGCTAATTCGTTTCTACACTATTCTATAATTTTTAAAAATATTATACTGATAAAATTTCCAAAGGGAATCTTGAACAAGAAAATAGAATATCCAAAACAATTTTTAAAAAAAATTAAAAAATTGCTCATCTCCAGCATGTGTAGCTCTGATTTTGTACCGATATTTGACAATTGACACATGTATGATCGATCCCCGGACATCATTTTCCAAGCTAGTTTTAAGAGAGAAGAAACTTACCTGAGAGTAAGTGTTCATGCCATAATTTGAGGCCCAGTCTTCTTCCGCTAGATCATAATCTGATGGTTCAGCAACATCAAAAAACTCATCTCCGACATCGTTAAATCCTACAAGGCTTGAATGCTCTGAAAATGCTCTGTCCATATCACGCTCCTCCATTTTGTCATCGGTATCATCCCGTATCTGTACCTCAGTGTCAATATCTATCCTTTCTGCGTAAGCTGAGACAGCATCTCTTGCTAAATCTCTAGATGGGTATTCCGATGAAGGGTAGCTGCCCGCTTTAGCTTTAAACAGTTCTCTTAATGCTGTAAATAAAAGATAAGACAATGATGGTCACAATAATTTTGACAATAACTATCACAAATTTGCAGACTTTTTCAGTAGAATTACCGGCAACTCGCTCAAGCATATGGATTGTTATAGAACGTGCTGCAGATGGTAGCAGATAACCTTTCCACAGTTTCCAATCAATAGCAAGCATGTGCTTGACAAGAGATTGATTCCCTTGGTTCACAGGAGAAATAACATAGCCTCCACCTGCAGGACATGCAGTTTCAAATTTTAGATTATGTATTAGAGCATAAATAGCATTTCACTGGAAGCAAATATCCATCTGAAAAAAAGCAATTCATATTGAGCATTGGATGTCTCTGCGAACAAGTATGAACTACCTAGAGAATAAGCAATAACTTCAGAGGTTGCTTACACAATAAACTTATATATGTAAGTTGCTGATGGCTTTAAATGCAAATGCCAAAATGGAAAGAACTTGTTCATATTGGGCATTCACATGGTGAAGCATGGGGGAAGACAAGATCTATCGGATTCATATACTAAGAGTTGAAGAGAATAGGAACCTCGCAATTGGAACTCCATATAAAAATGGAAATGATGTAGCACATATGTATCAGAAGTAGATGAAAGAAATGAAGAAAGTACCACTAATAAATCTGCATTAAATATATAAGCATACATTACTTTTAAGGCAGGCACGGACATAGCCCTTTTGAGGTGGACACTTCTTGTGATATACTGAGTGGTACAGGATCACTGAGGAGGAAAAAACAAGCTTGAGAAAGACAGAGAAAATAACATAAGGTGATATCAAAAATCATTCTATCAAAAATCATTACCATATGTTCCATCATCCTCCCTTCTCCAGTATCGTCTCAGTAACAGGTCTCTACATTTCATTCCCCTGCCAAACAAGAGACTTCATGGCAGTCAGAGCAACAAAATTACCAAGAAGCATTTCATGCTGTAAATAAACCCTAGAAGAACCAGAGGCTCACCATGGTGACCAGTCACTATATAACTGCTTGTGAATGATGTCAGTATGACCATCAAGGTGCTCGACTACAGAGCCTCTACTGAAGCAGAAGTCCCATCTGCAAGAAAATCATTAATAAACCAAACAACATAAGAAAACAGAGGAATTGCCACTTCAGGAGTACCCAACTGGTTTCTGATGCTTAACTATTGTGATAATATGTAGGTGGAATTTTATGTCCCACTCTTCTGCTTCTTGCTCTACTTCAGGTTGAATGTGTCAACATCATCAAATAACTATCCATTCGGAGTAGTGAGATTGCGAGAAGATTTGCATCTGAATGATAGACACAGAGCTTGAACACAAACCTTTTGAATGCATAGGTTTTATCATATTCAGAAACTAGTTAGCATCTATAATCCCAAACAGTAAGAACTAATCTGGTAACCATCTGCATCTTGATACTAATTGTTTCTGTATCATGCAGACGGTATTCCTCTTTAAAAACCTGATTTGCGGAATGTGTTCTATAAGCTCTCTAACTAAATGCCTGGGCCAGATCTCAAGTATCCCATACCCTTGAAAGAATAGCAATTAAAATCTACACTGAACCATAACTGGTGGACCAGTCACTTTGTTTCTCACTCTTTGGATTATCAACATATGCGTTTGAATGAAAACTTCGTTATACAGTTGGAACCAAGATTTTCTAAACATGATCAAATACCAACTAAGCATGTATTCTATTGTAAATAAATCAGTAATCAGCACCTCTGTTAGAAACAAGAAACAAAACATTCAGAAACTTACTCTGACCGTGATGGACCAAGAGACATAAGGGTACGGAAAATCGCCTCTGATGTTCCATCTACCACACCAACTGCCATTATCGCAGGATGATCATCCCATCTCTGAAGCCAAAAGGTGATCCAGAATTAAAACACATAGTTTGTTTTTATTTGTTTCTAGATGAAAAGTCTGGTAGTTTCAAACGTTATCTACCTTCCCATGAAAATCTCGGTCCTTTGCCTCCTTGAATAACCTTAACCCTTCATCAGTATCATAATTTGTTCAAATGAGCAAATGAAGCATGAAGAATATACTGTAGTAAATCTGAGTAATTTTACCATTCTGACAGCCGAATATTGTCCAAGGTGATGGAGCAATTACATCAGAAGATATGGGGTTTATTTGTGTGGATGAATAACGAGTCCAATCTATGGAGCCTGAGTGGTGTGCAGGGCTGGAACAGCTGAACCTGCTCCATTTCATAATCACATCACATGCTATGAGAAACTACAGGCAGTATCAAAATGAACGACAATAAAAGGACCTGCATATATGCAACGAGATTGATCAAATGGTTTGTTCAGAAGACGAAAGATTGTATCATATTAGTTGATCACAAGGGAATACATCATAAACCAAGACAAGGAAAAATCAAAGTGAATGTGCAAATTGCAATATGTCTCGAAAAGGCATAAGAGATAATAATATGACCAACCTGAAAGACTCCAATGAATCCTTGGGACCAGTAGCACCATTGTCTCTGTCATCTGAACGGGCCTGTAGGTAAGCAAGGATTACAAAAGGGAAAGCTCATTTTGAAGTTTAAAGAGCTGCAGTTGCACACCATCATAGCTGCTTCTTGAAAGGAACGAATCCATTTTGCTGCTTCTTCGGAACTCACTGCTCCCAACTATCAGTTCACATCTTAATTAGGGATGAAACATTTTTAATTGTGATAGCAAGTTTCTAAAAGAGAAATCACTGCACCTTCAGCTGATCGTTGTGGTTGGATGTATTGGAGAGCGTGAAAATGAAAAATACCTGCAAGTTCCATGGCAAAGAGTAAACCATAGAAATATATAGAATCAGAAAATGCCACAAATCGGACAAGCATAATGGAATAGAGTAATACTTTTCTATGAATACTTTCTCGCCCGTTGTCCATAACTCGAATGCAAGAGTCTATGACTGCACTTCTAAGGGGAACCTGAAAACAAGTATGTGATTTCCACGAAGTGTTTGCAAGTATAAAATGATGAAATGAATCTGCATAGCAGTTTGATTATGTTATGCATTAAAGCAGGACACATCAGTCTCAGGGGAAAAAAAAAAAAAAGAAACGTAACTTCAGACATACAGTCATATTCTGCAAGGCTACCCATCAAAGGTGCATACATTTGGCCATGACCCAACTAAATTGTGATTATTATCTAAAAGACTAAAACACTCAATAGACAGTCACATAGTTTTGGTCGGTTTGTCTTGACCTGTATCTTACAGGCAGAACAAAAGTGCCTTATAGGACTTCTCAGGTGAAATGAAAGTTTGTCAGAAATACTATGATGTATGAACACGCATAAGTGTTTACTTTAATAAGATTTTGAGCTGAGCTCATAGCTTATGTTGTTGCTTGAGCATTCAACTTGCATTTTCCCCAATGGAACATTTCCACAATTCCCATAGAAGTTCCTCAATGTATCAGAAACTAATTCCTATCATCTGATCGGAAAACCTAACACAAAACATGATCACCAGAGAATCATCTGCAGCACACATAGTGCGATTCCTGAGTTAGAAAACAAAATAACCGCAACGATACGGCCCCAAAAGGAACGAGCAACATCACAAAGCCATGTGTTCCATTCTTCAAAAACTACAATCTCGCCAGCACGACCCAACATATTAAAGCAACCAGGTATCAAGTTGGGCATCCAAATACATCCTATTGCAAGCTTGAGTATCAAACCAGCTAACATCATAGCGACAACATTCGAATCCTAAACCACCCCCATTTAGCTAACCCTCCGTACCAGGTGGACCAATACATCATCCGCAATTCAATCCCACGAAACAAATTCCCATTAGGGGTCACATCAGCTCAACTTTCCCAACAATACACGACAAACATTGACAGCAAGGCGTTCCCTTCAGAGATTGGATGATGAAATGTACGCAGTCTTATCCCCCGTGGCAAACAACAATACGCTAAAATAAAAGCTAATCCGTACACATGGGCATGAACCAACAGAACAACGCGGTGATGAATATTCGGAAACCGGACCGAAAACGAACCTCATTGGCGGAATTGGGAGCAGATTTGAAGCTTTTCAGGAGATGATCCTGCAAGACGAAGTATCGTTTCCTCGAGAACTGTAGCCCGATTCGGTTGGATCTGATCACGTACAGCCACCCTTCCATTCCACCTCCCGCCTCGGCAGTCATCGACGACGAAGACACGCTCATCTCCTCCGATTCCTCCGATCCCTCGCTCTCTCCTCTCCTCCGATTAACAACAAGTATTCAATCGATCGTTTTTCGGTACAAGAGTTTTTTCACGGGGTGGAGATGACGAGAATCATCGGCGGTGACGATTGAGGGTTTCGAGCAAGAGGGGGATATTGTTGTCGTTGTTTTTGTTGTGGTAGTTTTTGTTGTTGTGTTTTCGTTGATTGAAATGGTGGCTCGTCATTGGCATTTGAAGGGGATTGGGTGAGTTTTTTGTTTGCGTCGTGTTCTATCTTTGCTGTTGTGGTGCCATTTTTTATACTAATTTAAAACGAAAAGCAAATGTTTTTTTTCTTTCGTCAAAACAAATGACTTCTTTTTTAAAATGCTGTGGAGCGTGCAGGGTATAAACAATGATTTTATTGTGTGGTGTCAAAGAGATAAAAATGAGAGATAAATAAAGGAATAAGAATAGATATAATCTCGTCAAAATATTGAAATGATAAGAAAAAAACATATAGAGCTATATATTTGGTTTTTTCATTAATAGAGCTATACTATGGTTATTACAAAATATGTTGCTGTTTAGTGTTTTGTAAATGTGAAAGTTTTATTGCTTCTTTCGTTTCAGAATAAATATAATATTATTTTTTGATTTTCATAATAATTATAATATTATCCTATTTGAGAATTCTTTTTTCAAAAATATCAAATCATTTTTATTTTAATATTTTATTTCATATCAATTTATCACACTATCATTTCTGTTTCTATGCTTTTTTCTCTTTTTTCTCTCACAAAACTTAAAATATATAAATATTTTTCTATCAAAAATTAAACATAAATATTAAATTTCATATCAATTAATTTATTATATTGATGAGAGTAAAGAATTGTATAGAAGGTGACTTAACTTTTTCCAAAAATACGAGATAACAGCTCAAAATAATTGAGTCTGCAACTTAGTTTACACATCAGACAAGGACTTTGAATCTTGAATGACATTGACAGGACACCTAAGTCCTATGATGGCACTCATTGATCCCGCCTTCCTAGGGTAGACATCAATATCTAACTCCCAAACTTTACTATTCCTATGGTCCTTTTCAAGTTTCAACCTTCCAAGTCTTGGAAAATTAACATATGGGGACGTATGGATTCATCCATTCGCAGTTCATAAATTTCTTACACAAGCAATCCGATCGTTATAAAGTGAATAGGAATTAATTTAGTGATAAATTATTCTTTTTCTGATCATTAGATTAAAGATTTGATATTTTCACATAATGATTATATATGTACAATCCTTTCAAAAGATAAATATTTTCCTGCAGAGTTTTTTTTGGACTACATTCAAAATTTGCAAATTATTTATTCTTTTCGTCTCATAATAAATATCATAAATTGATCGATACGAAATTTTATAAATTTCGATGAAGAATTTTTTTTTTATGATAGTGGGATTTAGTATAACAGTTGTGAGATAATATAATGGATGTGTTGTAAATGAATTTGATTGATTTTATATTTTTTTAGATAAATATTTTCTAAACATGATATATTGTAATTATTATGAGATATAAAAAAATACATATTATGAAATAAAGGGATTATAACATTGTTATAATAGAATTGACTCATAGTATTTGTTATTCCTACAACTCTTTGCACGTGGTCAAAGTTTTCCTATGATATTGTCTTAAACGTTGACCACAGTTTGGTCCAATCTTGAAATACTCCCTTCGTATAGGTAACAGAGGGTAACGTGGATAAAAAAGTTCACGATGTTACGAATGATCTGCGAGATGATTCAATTATTTTTTTTATACTTATCATAAAATATGAAAGATAATATAAGATACAAACTATAATCAGGGACTGAAATAAAATTCATATAATATCACTAATATAAAAAATAATACATCAAAATATATACTGAATAATATAATTATTATATTATTTTCTATATTATAAAATGGAGGGAATAACAAAACATTCCAATGAGTGGAATTGAGGTTTGAAATTTGAATTTGTTAGAGAGGTGGCTACAAAGGCAATAATGCTCTAAAGTGAACTAGTTGACACCAACTTCTCATCTGAGAGTATCTAGGACGGGGCACTTTTTCAAGGCTCTCATCCTAAAAAAAAAAAAAGCCTAAATCATCGAATTTTGCCACAATGGTACACACTTTCCCATTTAATTTGCTGCAACTTCCAAACAGAACTCCTATGTTTGAGTTTTATATTGAGAAATTTGAATTAAATGGAACCATCTCTTCTCCTTTTTGACTTCTGCATCAGAATTATTTTGTCTCTTTTCGTTTTTTTTTTCTTTCC
Source organism: Drosera spatulata (assembly GCA_035668315.1). Classification (NCBI taxonomy): domain Eukaryota; kingdom Viridiplantae; phylum Streptophyta; class Magnoliopsida; order Caryophyllales; family Droseraceae; genus Drosera; species Drosera spatulata. The sequence goes on along the minus strand of JAOVYX010020984.1, from coordinate 6,641 downwards.
TTTTGTTTGTTATTCATAATTAATCTCCCTCATCGTAATAGAGACCTTTCTAATATCTATATAAAATTCGAGACCTTTCATTTTCTACTTTCCACCTCACTTTTGAAGATCATTTTATCCAGCATCATTGTGTATGCTCTAACAACTCAAAACTAGGAAGTTTTTTTCAACTTATAGCACAGGACCATAAAAACAACGCAACAGTTATGTTTATAATGATATTCGAAGCTTGGACCATTGGTTTGGTTGCAAGCTGATATCATCCTTTTGTCAAGTTTTGCCAAAGTATTGTAATCATATCCTTAGTCCATATTTTCTAAATAAGCTATAGTTGTTAAGCAACCAATGAAAAATTTAGTCTAAAGAGTCATAACATGGAACAGAATCTGAACTCCTGGTCCCACCATATGGCTTTATTGTCGAAAATTCAAAACAAAATATTATTCTACGAATGAAAGAATCATATACTCGTATACTCTTTGCTATATGTCTTTTTCAAGTTGCAGAGAAGAACTGCTAGAGACACGTGATTGCATCAGTTTATCATATTACTGAGCCTTTGCTTGATTTCTTTGCCTCATGAACATCTTTGTCTTGATGATCTATGTTCTTTCCCGGCATTAGAGGAGCCACAACTTCTCTTTCTCGTGCCTGTGACAAAACCAAATATATAATTAGGCAAGCATCGCATCTGAGTTATAGATGATAAAGTTCTGAAACTTCAAATTTCATTTATATAGGTACAGAAAATAACGGATTAGTACCTGAGACGAGAGGTCGACTAAGGGTCTCTTTTTGCTGTCATTGGTGGCAAAATAAGAATACATTGCCATTCCGAAAACAGCTATTGTGATTCCAATGATGTTCCTGTGTGTGAAGGGGTCATGCAATAGAGTATAGCCAAATGCAAGCACAAGACATGTCTTGAGATGTCCCAAAACTTGATATGTCACTGGTGATGTCTTCCCTATCACCAGGAATGTGCTGAAGTTCACCGACACTGCGATAATACATGAAAGGATAATGAAACCCTGCAAAAACGAAAAAAAAAAGAAAAAGAAAACCATTAATTCTTAGTTTTTCTGTCATAAGTTCCAGTTTTTGATCGAGTTGATTGATTATACACGGTCAAACTATGCAAGCATGAGTTTTACTTGCCATTGAAACTTAACTCAAAAGTCCTTATGAATCTGCACAACATTCAACAAATAGTCCAACGAACTTCAAGCAAGTCATTCAGCTGTATATTTACCAGAATTATGGGAGAGTACTTGAAGGCAAAGACATTTTGGTGGGTGAGGCATCGATCAACCAAAGGCCCTGTGAAAAATAAAATTGCAGCCTGAAACGGAGCCGACTGATACAACAGCTGTGTCGAGGACACGTTGAGTTTTTTCTGTATGGTGTTTGTCAGCTGAGAATAGGAGAAGAACACAAGAAGCTTTGGTTAAGGATCCTTTTTCAAACTTGGACTTTCAGAAAATCAATCAGGCATTTTGGATTCAAGAAACAGGACAGCTTTAATTTGGTCCAGTTTGTCAAGTTTACAACGAATGAGTCGTAAATGTTCCTGAAATCAAAATACTTTTCAGGGATATATGCCGCTACTGCTAGCTACAAACTTCACCGAAGAGCTTATAGAATTAAACTCATATAGTGCTTCTAAGCAGATAATGAGAGCTTAATACAATATCCTTCCGAACGCCCATCTTGCCTAAAAGGGCTCACAAACTTAGCCGAATTGGCCCTAAATGTAAAGACCATCTAATGCATAAACCCGTTGATACCACTTGCATTAATAAGGCAGGGTCTATCCGTGTGAATGCTGAGCATGAAACATGCCTAAGTTAGTAAAGGGGATAAGCACACCCAACCTACTGCCTTCTCAGTTAACAAAATGTTCGCTTCGCACCTAACCAGACGGTGCAACAACACATTTTCCAGCATGGATTACTCCTGATATCCCTTGCAAGCCAAACAGACACTATAGCAAGTGTAAGCAAATATAGACTTTATGCAAAGAGAAATTTTGATCAAGGGCTAAAAAGGATACAATTTGACCGACGCAGGTTGTTATGATCGCTAGAATAGAGAGAACGGAACCAAGAACATTGAGCTGCAGATCAGTAACCGAAGCAAACCCAACTCCAAGGAGCAAGATGAATAGAGAAATCCTTATCCTCTGGCTGCAACGTGCGTATAGCAGGAACCCAGATCAAATAAAACCAAAAGACTTACAGATTCGATTCAGAATTTCATATGTCCTCTTTTAGTGGATGAAGTACCTGAACTGCTTCTTGAGAAAGGCGGTTTCGAGCATGACAGTGAAAGGAATGATAGCAAGTTTGGTCATCTGATAGAAACCAATGGAGTTGAAACCCAAGCTCAAGTTAAGAAGTCCAATGGAAACTCCATTTAGTACCCCGAACAGCATCACCGTCTTCATGTCTATCGATTTTGACTCGAAGAAGTTCAAACGTTTCGCCAAGTAAAGCGTGAAGAATGTAACCATCAAGTGCCAACTAGTCAGTGACGTAGCTGCAAGATCAAACATATTGTTTTCATCAATCCTATAGATGATTGTTTCCAGGACACTATATAGAGGCCAACATAAGATGAACTACACAGTATCCTAATAGTCACTCCTACATAAATGGTCGTGTTTGAGCCAGAAACCGTTGCTTTTTTCATAACAAAGTATCACGAACCATGAATCGGAAGAAGAGTCTGAAGTTGAAGATATAATACCAAATGGAAAGCCAAGGTTGCTCATGAGGGCTTTGTTGCAAATGACAATGGAAACCGAAGATGCCACAGAAAGAAACAGTGCACCAACAACACCAAATTGGAAACTCCATGCCTCTCCCATTTCACTTCTTTCAGCTTCTTCTTCTGCGCCGAAATAAAAAAGCCTTCACATTTCATAACAACAACAACAACAAACATGAAATAAGATAAAAGTATACTTGTTGTTTACCTTGGTCCGATACAGCGTGTAGCCCGTGGAATTCCTATGTCTTTGGTTTATATGAATTCCCTGTTTGCTAGGGAAAAGTGGTTTTGTTGAAGAATTCAGGAGAGTTATCCAGGCTTTTTATTTGAGAGAGTGACAAGGGGAGGGTTTGTTCAGCCTTGGTTCTTTTATCAGTTGCTTGAAATTGATAACTGCACAGATGAAACAGGAGAACGTAAAAAGACGATAAATTATGTAGAAAATGACACGGAATATTCGAGTGGGTAACCACTGATATAGGAGTAATCATGTCAATCGAGTTTCCTAGCTCTTCAAGCTGTTCCTGTGGCTACAATGGGCTGCAACGGTCCAGTAATTGTTGCCCCGCATACTGAGTTAATTAACATTCCAGTTAACGTTACGATCAATCGTCAGGTAACGTTGATTGCGATACTTTATCATACTAACGCGGCAAAAGCAAACAATAGTACAATGCGAAAACCTTAGAAGTATGAAGCAAGGAAAGTTAATAAGCGAGTCAGAAGTTGCAAATGGAAGCAAAGATGGGATGAAATGATTGAATGCAGACACCCCACCCTACAGCTATTCCCCAAACGTTGGGTACATCCTCTGCTTCACTACTACTCCAAAGGCAGAACATTTCCATTTAAACTCTTAATTTCCGAAATCTGAAAATCCAATCAAATTGTGATTACCTAGTAGTAACTAACATGTATCATGATCTGTGTTACAAGTGCAAGTTAACATATGTAAATCATGACATACAATGGCAAAGGTCACTACTTTAACGACAACTAGCTAGTAACCCTGCTCAATATTGCGTAGTCTAGGACCCTTGCGGACCCTATCATCATCAAACCCTGTAAGGTACGATGGTCGAGGAGTGAAACTGTTGATTTTCTCAATGATTTTCCCATTTTTTGGGCATGACTCGTGTTGCCAAGTTTGATAAGTTATGGCACATTGTTCCTTCCTTACAGTTCGACGCAGCTAGATGATGGATCATATTAGATTCTGAACTTCATACAGAACTTGTGTTGTACAAACAGTTTCACCAAACCAATAAACTTTGCATGAGTTTAACAGATTACCCCAAAATGCCCCTGGTTGCGAGATCGCTAGTTGCTACCAGTGCTAAAGGAGAACGAATTGTGGATTATCCTGCACAATCTCGTTCAAATGTAGGAGCTCAGGCGGAGAGGAACAATCAACCCATGGATTACATAACCATTTTTATAACAAGCCACAGCAATACTCCTCCCACCATACCACATAAACGTCGCTCAAGCATCCAATATGTGCCCATAAAACAACTACAGAAAGAGTCATAAAATAACACTGAGCCAAGCGTCACAAGCAAATCATATCTACTAGAGCCTAGAGGCGATTGTATGCTCAACCATAACCACAAAATGACGGACTACATCTGCCAAAACTCAACGGTTAACAAGTGAGCAGAGGCTATTCACCATATCATGGTGTAACCTCAAGCTCACCTTGCTGCCAAATATGCCAAATATTATCCTACAATGCAAGATTCGATCTGTATCCGATGATGAAATCTGCAGATGGCATAACGTGTAACCAACTGAAAATCACACTCAACTATCATTTACTAGTTCCCCAAAACTTTACATCAGTCGAATTCATAGTCGAGTACAGTCCAGTCATGACATCTCTACAGATAACCACTGCAAGAAGAAAGCTATACAAACAGAGCCAAATACAGATAAAACAACCATAATAGGAGGGAACGCAAAATAAGAAATGAAAGAAACTATATCGAAGGTATCCCCAGCACACTGCAACTAAGAATTAATTATGACTTCTTCGCTTTTAAGTGGCAAGAGGCTTGCACCAGTAGGCAAGGACATCTGCCGCAGGTGAGATGCAAAGAATTCTCCTTTTTTCAACACATGATGAAGGAAAGAAGCGAGGTGAATTCAATGTTGTACGTGTGTCGGGCAATGAAGCTAGGTCAAGCCTTCCCGAACTGAGCGAGGTATGCCCTGTCAGCATTTGCAAGGCGGTTTTGAAACTGTGCCCACTCACTTTTACACCTCTCTCTCACCTAGAATGAGATATTAAGTAAATTATAGGAACAAAGATAAGTTTAAATGCAAGCTGCATGTGTACAAGAAACCAGGCAGCTTCTGGTAAACATACCCCTTCCCAAGGAGCCTTTCCGTTTTCTGCCTTGCCCTGATTAAGATAGGAGCAAAAAACACATGTAAGGAAGAAACATACTATGGCTAATCCTGGTGTGATATGTTACGGAACAGGCCGAGTACACCGTGAAAGTAAAAGAGACCTTTGCAGTAGTAATTAAATTAACCTGATTGTTAGGTATGTAGTGAAATGGAGACACCCCAGACATAGTATGTGTTGCAAGTGAATAGTTTTTAAATTTTCTTTAATCCGTTCCTTTATTTGACCAGAAAGCTGAAGAGATTTATCAACAGCAGTTGGCGATGCTCACCTGATTCCCAAGGGATGGAATTACTTGATGAATAATCCATTGTGAATCCACAACCCCAATTTTCTCATGAGCAGGCTGTGATCAAGAAATAGACAGCAAAAGTCCTTTAAGATGCAACACAAGCTGAAATAAAATGAAATTGTTCTTTTAAGGCTACTCAGAACTAGCAACTGTCATCCAGGATGTGCCAAATAGCATTTGTCAATGAATGTGAGCCGAGTATAACATTATTCCAACAGCTAGCAGCTATATCCTATAAGCTAGAGTGAAGATACCACAGAGAACAATGAGCCACAGTTCTTTGCTAGCAGACTAACAGTGGGCCACAAGATTAATAATACAGAAAGGGGAAAAAAAAGAAGAAAAAAACAAGAAAACCTGCTTACCTCAACGCATCTTCTTAGCGCAAAATCCAATCCCCATCCATGCACCAAATCATTCTAGACGTTCAAAAAACGATAATTTAGTTTAAGGAGTCAAACATGGCAATTACTGTAAAAAACTGAGAATTTTTCATGAGAAAAATGTAGTTGTGAGGCTAAACTCTAAAATGAACACAGGGAGTCATTCCACCCAGAGGTCAAGAGCAGTACCTGAATCATATACCAAACACAACGCCAAGCATCCCGTGAAAAAACAGGGGCCATTATTTCCACGAATCTGCAAAGTTCATGATATCAGTTGGGAGGTTAGAGAATTCAGAGAGAAACACTATTCACTACAGCCCTCGAGCCTTAGCCAAGAACATACATTAAATACTGACTATCAAGGTTTCTAAGTGATTGAAGTCAACTGCAAAATTAAACATTTTCTTACTGTATGTTATAGTCTAATTTTATCGTTGTGAATGAGAACTAATCTACGGATATTCTCGTGGGCAGAGAAGAGATATGTAATGGTAGGAACAACCAATCTAGAGACCCAGAGCCTTATCATTTTATGGTCCACTGAATGAAAATTACATTGATTACAAAAGACTTCCTAAACTTTTACAACCATTTTACTCCATTCAAATATAAGGTCCAAGTACTATGATATACGCAGCCAAGCTCGTATGCAACCAAAACTACAACAGATAGAAAGCGAGAGTATCAGGAAGTACAGAGAACATACGCAGCACAGGGAGGTAAATGCGGATCTGAACACCAGCCTGGTTTTTCTTCAGTTTCCCTAACCATCATGCAGAAA
>JAOVYX010020983.1:0-16324 GCA_035668315.1 Drosera spatulata | reverse complement strand
GAGAGAGAGAGAGAGAGAGAGAGAGAGAGAGAGAGAGAGAGAGAGAGAGAGAGAGAGAGAGAGAGAGAGAGAGATTATTATGAATTTAAAACAATACACCAATGTAAGCCCCAGACTATATCCACCAACATACCTCTCATCAAACTCAGGTGCTGAATGAGACGATGAGTTGTGAGGAGAAAGCACTGATGGAGAAGCTGATGATTGAAGAACCGGTGATGGTAATGCTGATGATCGGCGTGGAGGTGCTGGTAGAGTAGACGATCGATAGAAAATCACTAACAATCCATAACAATGCTGCCCTCATCTTATGCCTCATGGAAACATCATAAGTGGCCTCGCCAATCATCCACAAATGAGTCAGCTCTTCGATTAAGGGCTTCAAGTAAATATCCAGGTTCCCCTTCAAACTCTTCAGCTCTGGAATGATCATAGAAAGTATTATGTAAGAAGCCTTCATGCACAGCCCGGTGGAAGATTTTATGGAGTGAACATCATAGGCCAACACGAGTACTCAGCCTCGGAATTTTTGAAAGGAGCAAACCCATCGGTGCACAGACCAAAACGAACATATCGAAAAAAGGCTTGGAAGCAAAGGGCGGAATTTCATCAAACGCATCCATCGTCACATGATTCACACTCCCGGAATAACCAGGCCCAGACCCAAATTAAAGACTAATTTATTTAGGTCATTACACTCACTCAAAATTGTCCAAATGTTGATCAAAATCAAATTTTTTAGGTCATTTTGGTACGTAAAATCTCAACTAATTAGCACATGTAAAGGTTCACCTAATTGAATCCATCATTTTAGTATAGCAAATAAATCCTTACTTTCACTTTCACTAATAGTGTCCCAATATATTGCAACTCCACTATCTCTTTCAGAATTATATAATAATCCAAAGTTGTCCAAAATTCCATAATAATTGTATAAAAACAAACTAATCATAAATCAACACATAAACAATTAAAGACTAATTTATTTAGGTTATTACACTCGCTCAAAATTATCCAAATTTTGATCAAACTCAAATTTTTGAGGTCATTTCGGTACACAAAGTCTCAACTAATTAGCACATACAAAGATTCACCTGATTGAATCCATCATTTTACAAGATTCGCACGATCATTTTATGTCTTTAGCACATATGTTGTTCCAATGTACTTAAACACTTACCCAATTTTAATTTTTATTTTTGAAAAAGGTAAATCTATACATCACTCATAATAATTCAACAACATTAAAATTTAAATCACCAAAACAATATCATCTAATTTCATAACTTCAACACAATCAACCTAATCATCAAATCAATCCCCGGATCGAGACACAGTTTTGCTCGCTACAAATCAACTTCAATCATCAAACCAACCTCCAATAATGAATAATAATCAACATTCCAACAATCAATCTCCAATAACAAGTCAAACCAACAACACAAACAATCGATATTAATAGTATATCAAAAATTTAATCCAAACAAAAAAAAACAAAAAAAGAAATTTTAGAGTTTAGTAATTACTATGTGAACAAGTGATAGTGTGGTGATGAGGGATGACGATGGTGGCACGAGGTGGTGCGTTGATGGCCGTATTCGATGCTGAAACGACGATGATGGCGGGGATCCATGGTGGAGTACGATGGCCGCAGGTAGGGGATGAGGTGGTGCAAGGTGGTGGGAGGTGGAAGAAGTGGGAGAAGGGGGCTGGGGGAAGGCGGTCATGACGGAGGAAGGGGAAGGGTGGAACAAGGTGGTGCCATTTGGTGGGGGATAGGGTAGCGGTAGGGCAAGACTGCAAGACACAACGGCGACTGAGGGAGAAGGGATGGGAGATGTGAAAGGAAGAAGAAATGGGAAAAGAAACGTCCTGTCTGATTTCAGGTTTAGATGTTTGCGACTGCAACTTTTTACATCGCTAATTTGCGATGGATAAAGGTTTTCTGTCACAAAATTGTGATGCAAGAATGCTTTATGTAGCGAATTTGCGACTAAATTATGTTTTTGTCGATAAATATTTTTTGTGACTGATTTCTAGATTTTCGTCACTATTTAGCAATGGAAAAAATCTAGGTAGTCACTACAACGCCTTTTTTTGTAGTGGAAAGCTAGACTAAAAGGACTTTCCACCATAGACCTTTTTTGGTATAGTTCGTTAAATCCACAGGACCAAGGGAAGTTCTTCTGCCCAAAGTCCTTTAGCATCATTGAGTCTTCTGGCCAAGGCATTCTTAATTTCTTTGTTAATAGCCTCGGTCTGACCATTGGTTTGAGAGTGTTTCACCGATGCAAAACTTTGCTCAATCTTGAGCTTCTTGCTGAATTCGATGAAGGCCGAACTAGTGATTTAGAGACCATTATCTGAGATGATGGTATGGGGTATCCTAAATCGGCAAACAATTGACCTCCATAAAAAAATCTTTTACTACTTTACATGTGACCTTTGCAACCATTTTCGCTTCAACCCATTTGGTAAATTATTCGATTGCAACTATGACAAACTTTTTCTGAGCTGGGGCTACCGAGAATAGGCCAAGGATATCAATCCCTCATTGTGTGAATACCCTGGGAATCTCGATCGGTGTGAGGTTCGAAGTCGGCAGGTGAGGTAAATCGATCATCCTTTAACACCTGCCACATCTTTTTATATAATCCTCGGCATCTTTCTTCATGCTTAGCCAGAAATATCCTTGCCTTAAGCATTTCATGCTTAGGGTTAGTGTCCCATAATGATTTTCACATGTCTTTGTGAAATTCTCCAAGGACTAACCGAGCTCTAGTCGAACCAAGGGATTTAAGTAAGGGTGAAGACTAGGACCTTTTATATAGCTGATCATTGACCACTAAGAAGTGAGGTGCTTTTCTCTTCACTTTCTGTGCTGACTTGTAATCTTCTAATAGGGTGCCGCTTCGGAGGTAGTGAACTATATCGTCCATCTATGATGGTTCAAACTTGACCTGGTTCATCAACATTTTCCCCTTTTTTTCTTAAGTTGAGATTACTTCAGTAAATAGTCGGTCAGACAGAATATTCGTAATTTTTGGATTTCTGCTAAGTGTATGTTCTGTCCCATATTCCCCTCGGGGGATTTGTCGAATTTGAAATTCGACGAATCCCTTAATAATGACTCTGTCAGCATCCTTCTATATGGAGAGCTCTTCCCCGACTTCACATCTTTCAGACACTTATTCTACAACAAGTTAGGAGTCTGAACAGACGTGTAACCGAGTTATTCCTAAATGCTTGGCCATGCTTAACACCGTGATCAACATCTCGTACTCGGCCATGTTGCTTGTGGCTTCAAATTGGAGTTAGACAGAGCAAGGGAGTTCCCAACCATCCGGGGATCATAGTAACATTCCTGCCCCCTATTAAACCTCTGGGGTTCCATCTCAAAATCAATTGATTATGAGAGGAGTAGCCAAGGATCCATATATGCACTTATACTTTGTACCCTACCCAATGTGGGTTTCTATTCTCAACACGCCCCCTCGTGCGCATGCCTCTTTTGGGCTTGAAGCGCTAACGCATATTTAGGTGACGCGGAGTATTAGGCCATTAGGCCTAATAGGCTCTGATACCATATTAAACCTCCAGGGTTTCATCTCAAAACCAATTGGTTATGAGGGAAGTAGCCTAGGATCTATATGTGCACTTATATTCTTTGCACCCTACCAGATGTGGGTTTCTACTCTCAACACTCCCACTCCTCGTATGGATAAAGAACCATCAGTGTATGTTTTCCAGGTGGCTTCATTCGACATTGTATGTAGATCACCCTCGGCTAGTGGTGTTTCAGGGTCGTACCTACATTCGGCCAGAAAGTCGGCTAAAGTTTGAGCCTTCATAGCTAACCTAGGCTCATAGTTTATCCCTAACTCGCTTAACTTGATCGACCATTTGATGTCGTGAAGTTTCTGGTTTGTGCAGCACTTGCTGAAGTGGCTGTCGGTTACCACCACTATAGGGTGTGTTTGGAAGTAAGGTATAAGCTTCTGAGCTACAATGATCAAGACAAGGGCCACTTTCTCGATTCCGAGGCATCTTGTCTCATCTCCATGAAATACTTTACTGAAAAACTACACTACTTTCTGAACTTTACCTTCAACTCGGGCAATAACAGTCGAGACCTCCTCTTTTGAGAAAACTAAGTATAAGTAAAGTTTCTCTCCTTCTAGCGACTTTTTCAATAAAGGGATTTCTTTGAGGTATGCCTTCAACTGGTTGAAGGCCTCTTGACATTTCGGGCATCATTCAAGTGTAGAGTTTACCCCTCTCAAAGCCTTGAAAAAGGGCAAAGTCCTTTCTGCATCTTTAGACATGAATATTTCGAGAGCGGCTAAGTATCTTGTCAATTTTTGGACTTTTTTCTTAGTATCAAGAGGCCCCATTTTCAGTATTACTTCTACCTTGGCTGGATTGGCTTCTATCCCCCGACTTGTGATCACATATCCCATAACTTTCCTTGTGGTAACTCCGAATGCGCACTTGGTAGGATTAAACTTCATGTTATACCTTCTCAGCAAATTGAAGGTTTCTGCCAAGTCGGTCGGCTGGTCTTGGGTTCGTACCGACTTAGTTAACTTGTCATCAACATAAACCTCCATCTTTGTCTTCAACAGAAGTTGGAAAACCTTATTCACAAGTCTTTGGTAGGTTTCCCGAACGTTCTTCAAAGAAAAAGACATCATAATGTAAAAGTATATACCTTGTTCGGTTGTGAAGGAAGTCTTCTCTTGGTCTTTCTTTGACATGAAGATCTGATTGTACCAAGAAAAGGCATCCATGAATGACAGTAGCTGATGTCTCAAGGTCGAATCAATTAGTTGGTCAATTCTAGGTAGAGGATAATGGTCCTTAGGTCAGGCCTTGTTGAGGTCTGTGAAGTCAACACACATTCTCCATTTCCCATAGGCTTTCGTTATCATCACCATGTTAGCTAGAAAATCTGGATAGTCTACTCTTGTATGAAGTTCGCACTGATGAGCTTCTCCACCTCTTCGGATATGGCTTGGTTTCTCTCTGGAGCAAAGTGCCTCTTCTTCCGCTTGGATCAAACGAAAGTCGATGTTCTATTACCTTGGGATCTATCCTAGGCATGCCCAAGGTCAGTGATGCAAAGAAGTCTGAGCTCTTTCTCAAGAAAGTAATCAACTCGGACCAATTGGGTTCCTGTAGTAGTGCCACGATCTTTACGCACTTTGAATTGTCTCCGGGTTGTAAAGGTATGTCCACCATCTCCTCTACTGACTCAGCAGTTTTCTTTTCCTCTCTTGGATCGAGTTATAATTGTATGGTTTCCCTGGGGATTCGGCCGAGTTGATTTTGCTTCTAAGTAGCGAAATTACATTGTCGAGACTCATTTTGATCTCTTCGGAATTCTCCTTCTCCGAAGAGAGTTGGAAACTTGATCATCATATATCCTTGGGCGATGACCATCTTCAAGTCGATGATGGAAGGTTGGCCTAGGATTCTGTTGTATGCTGACGAGAGATCAACCACTATGAAGTCAGCCATCTAGGTTCTTATCTTTCTCGTATTCTCATCTCGACCATTAAGGGGAGAGTTATGTGTCCATTCGGGAGTATGGACATCCATGTGAAGCTGACTAGGGGTACTTTGCATGGCTGTAGGTCCCTCTCGGTCAAGCCTATTCTTTAGATTGTATTGAAAAAGATGATATTGGCCGACGATCCTATGTCGAACAATATCTTTTCTATGTCAAAGTCTCCGATCTGGAGACTTACAATCTATGGGTCTGCATGAGGAAAGGCAATTCCTTCATCATCTTGAGGTCCAAAGCGTACCTCAGTCTCATACCGGGCTCTCTAAGGCTCGAAAATGACCGATCTTATATGCTTTGTCTTACCTTCCTAAAGTGAAAGATTCTCCATTGGTGGAAGTCCCCCAATGATGACATTGATCCTCGATCTTTGTGTTAGTCTTTGCTCATCCTCCTCTATCCTAGACAAACGAATTCATTCCCTGGTCATCAACCGACCTCGTTCCATTCCTCGTCGACTTTTGTTACTTGCGAATTTCTTCAAGTAACCTTTCCTAATTAGATCTTCAATGTCATCATTTAGATGTTCGCACTCCTCTATGTTGTGGCCTTGATCATAATGATATGCACTATATCGGATCATGTCTTTCTTTTTGGAGGCGAACTTTTCCTTCTCGGGTGGTTTAACTTGGAAATTTTCGTCCCATGCTGCTTGCAACATTTCGCTTCTTGGAGCATTGAGGGGTGTGTAAGTGGCAAATATAGCACCTGGTTCCTCCTTTTTTTTTTTTTTTTTTTTTTTTTTTTTGCTCTATTCTGGCCTTCTCCATCCTCACGGCTTTCGAGCTGTTGAGGTCTATCTGATCGTCTAGCTCAACTCGAGGTCCAAGTCGGCTTTTAACTCTCTTGGCTCATTCCCGTGCAGCTAAGGCTACCTCAGTTCCTTTGTGTTTGTTCAACTCCTCCATTAGGACGTTATAATCCCAAGGAGACTTCATGTTCAACTGATAGAACAAGTTGGAACTCTCCGACTGGTTGATGAGAGCTTCACCTTTCTGTTCTTTACGGACTTTCTCGGCTTTCACTGCAGAAAGATTGAACCTTTTGATATAGTCGGAGAGTTTCCCATCTGATCTTTGGAAAAGTTGTCATAGATGATTTTGGGTGATCTTCACGCCTCGACTGCTGATGGAGTGCTGAGTGAATAATCGAGAGAAATCCGAGAATGATCTATGCAAGTTGGTGTAAGGGAGCTAAACGACGCTCGGGCTGTATCTTTGAAAATGGTCGAGAGGCCTTGCACATGATAGTCTCATTAGCTCCATAAATGTCCATGATGGATTCATAGTTCTAGACATACGAATTCGGATCTGGTTCCATCATAAGTCTCTAGTTAAGGCATCTTGAACAGATCTGGGGGTACCCCCTCGAGTATCCTCTCGGAAAAAGGAGAAACTTTTCTCCCTTTGTTTCCCCTTTTCGGAGTTATCCATCTTCTTAACTATTAATTGTTCGATCATCTTGGTTATATCTTGATTGGTTTCCAAGATTGATGCTCCATTTATCGAGCTAGCATCATCTTTGAAAGTCTGGATATAGCTTATTGTGAGACTAGAGGCAGGGTAAATAGTCTCTCTATCGAACTTTACTGTCAAACTAATGAAAGTTAATGAGACAACAAGGTTGTTTTGAGTTTACTACAGTAATGCGGAACCTTACTGGAGTAACGTTGTTTCCTTTTAGTTTATTGTTGGTTGAAGTTGATTAGCAGTAGAGTTAAAGACAATGAAAGCAGCAATATAAAAACACAAAGGTTTTTTTGTATTGGTTAGGCAATATAGCTAAAATATGGCTATATCCCTTACTCCAGTCTTTCCTTGATTATCAATGTGATAGATCAAGAGGATAGTATTGCGTGTGATTGTTTTATGCTCACAATCAACCTGTTACTTTACAATGTGTAAATGATAATACAAACCGATTACAAGATCTTATGTTTTCATCTACAGGACTCGAAACAGCCTCTTGAAATCATTTATCTAACACTAGTACTATTCAAATTTTGCTTTCAATAGCTGACTCAAATCTTTAGTTATCAACTTCTTTCACCGTTCACTTGATGCCTTACTGCACTTGTCTTTCATTTTAGAGCAAAGGAGATTCAAAAATCTCACTTGAAATCTTAGGCACTACCTCTGTATTTATAGGCAACCCAAATTTCTAGCCGTTGTAGAAGTCGTGCTTTCTTGAAACGTCACTTTCATACCATCCTGGAACCATATTCCCAGACCAATGACCTCTGGTGTTGAAGCACAGAAGTACGCTGACACAGTGCAAAAAGCAACAGTGAACTCTGACTTCTTCTAAACTCTTCTGTAGAACTCAGCCTTACGGTTCCTCAGCCTTGCTATAATCACCACAGAGAAGCACTTCAGGATCAACCTTTCCTTCATTTGGACCATTCTATTGAACTCGGTCTTACTGTCCTTCAGCCTTGTTGCAGTAACCCTCTTCAACTTGCAGAAGTAATCCAGGATCAACTATTCCTTATTACAGAAGTCGAAATGCCCAAGCCTTACTATGACGCGTCAAACTGTTTGCACCAAAAACAGTCACAAGATCATACGATTGTGGATCGAAGATCTAGATGATGATAATGACGGTATCGTTTGACGATAACCATGACAAAAAAAATGAAAAACATTGATAATTATCTTGTGTATTGAATATGATTCTGAAGTTGGGGGGCTATGTCTTTAACCCTAGTTGAGTTAAACCCATGATGTATAAAAATCGAGTGATAGACAAACTCTAGTCTTAGAAAGTCCCAGTATGTAGCAAGGCTGAGGCTGGATTGTCAGAAAAGTGAGCCTGTAATTGGTGTGCAACAAGGCAGGTTCAGAGAGGGATACAGCAAGGCTGGTTCAAAGAGGAACGCAGTAAGGCTGGTCTAAAGGAGCATAGCAAGGCTGGCAATATTGAGGTCATGAGTAAAGAGAATAAGGGTTGGGCATTTGACTTCTACAGCAAGTAATGGCTGATCCTGGACTGTTTTTGGTTGACGAAGGTTACTATAACAAGGCCGAGGAAATTAAGGCTGAGGTCAACACAAGGGTTTAGATAAAAGGAAGTTTGATCCTAAATTGGTTCTGTGAGGTTACTACAGCAAGGCTGGGTTCTATAGAAGGGTTCAGATGAAATCAGAGGTCACGGATTGTCTTTTGTGCTATGTCAGCGTACTTCTCTGCATCAACACTAGAGGTCAGTGAATATGGTACCATGATGGCATAAAAGTGACATTTTCAAGAAAGGACAAGTTCAACAAAGGTTAGAAATTCAGGGTTGCCTATAAGTACAGAGGCAATGTCCAAGATTTCAACACCTTTGAATTGCTAATCTCCTTTGCTCTAAAGAGACAAATGCAATAAGGTTTCAAGTGAGCTGAGAAAGAAGTTGATAGCTGAAGATTTAAGCCAACCATTGAAGGTAATGTTGAATAGCACTAGTGTTAGATTGACGATTCTAAGAGGGTGTTCTGAGTCCTGTTGAAGAGAAGGAAAGATCTTGTAATCGGTTTGTATGGTCATTTACTAGCTATAAAATGATAGGTTGATTGTGAGCCTAAAACAATCACATGTAGTGCTATCCTCTTGATTTATCACACTGATAATCAAGGAAAGACTAGAATAAGTGATATAGTCATATTTTATCTATATATTCTAACCAGTATAAAGAACTTTGTGTTTTTACTTTACTACTTTCATTACATTTAACCTTATTGCTACTTAATTTCAACCAGCAAAAAACTAAAAGGAACTAACGTTGCTGCAGTAAGAATCCGTATTACAACAGTAAGCTTAGAACATCTCTACTATCCAACTAACTCTTGTTAATTTGACAGTAAAACTCAAAAAAAAGAGACTATTCACAACCCCCCTCCCCCCGGTCTCACAATAAGCAAGCTCGAGACTTCCAATTCATACCAGAGCCAACCTATCTATGCTTAACTGCTTTTGGAAAGGAACTCTACTTTGATTTAGCTTGCAAAGAAGTTACTAATATGTGTTTCAAGCATGCCAGGTGCAAGTAAAGTGTTTATTCTATACGATGCCCATCCTCCACTGTTCAAGGATCACAAGTTCAATTATTGGAAGTACAGAATGATGTTTCATTTTGACCAATCCGATGAGAGAATGAGAAGGACTGTCCTTGAAGGGAGATTCATCCCTATAGGTCATTCTATGGATCCAAATGATAGAGGAAAACTTGTTCCCAATGAGGAAAAAGATTTCTCTGAGGAGGATAGGGAACTCATTCAGGTTGACAGATGTGCCTTAGGGATTATTGTGAAATCCCTAGGCCTTGATATGCTTGAACTACTAATACATTGCAAATCTACAATGGAGGCATAGGATGCCTTGATATTGAGAAACAATGGCACAAATGAAATCCGTGAAAACAAGCTGAATCTTCTCATTGAAGAATATGAGCTCATAAGGATGAATAAAAATGAGACGCTGATAGAGTTCTTGACAAATTCTATATTATGGTCAACATTCTGAGGGACCTTGGGGAGAACATTTCTCCTCAAAAGGTTAACTTGAAGCTCCTGAGGTGTCTCATCCCTGAGTAGGACACCAAGGCTACTGCAATAGTGAGTTCAGGAAAATGGACCAAATCACTCTCTTTAATCTTTATGGTGTCTTACTAACTTACAGTTTGGAGATCGAGCTGAGGAAGAATCAGGTGATGGAGCGAAACAATAAGCACATCTCCCTCAAAGCTCAAATTAGAAGTTCATGGAAAGGATTGCTACAGAAGAGTCCTCTGATTCACAGTCAGAGGCCTCAAGTGAAGAGTTAGCCATGCTGAGTAAATGATTCAGACACTATTTCAAAAAGATGGAAAGGCCCAACAAAGACTCTCCTGCACCAAGGGAGTCTAAATTCACATACTACAACTATGGTAAGATGGGGCACTTTCTGGCTCAGTGCAGAAAACCCTGCTGCAAAGACGAAATCAGAGCAGCAACCCCAAAGAAGGTCCTCCAGAAAAGGGAAGGCTCTAGCTATGAAAACATGGAGTGACACAGAGTGAGAGGATGATGATGCAGCCTCAGAAGCCCCCTCTAGAGCTCAAAAGTCACTCATGTGCCTCATGGCTCGAAATAGTGATTAGGTATATGACCTTGACATTGATATCATCTCTCAAGAAGAGATATAGAAAATCATTCTCGAACTCATTGAGAAAACTTATAACTTGAATAGAAACTTCAAGGTTCTCATGGAGGAGAGAAACAGATTGAAAGATGAGCTTGCAGTAGCTAATGAAAAAGCTACTGAAGTTAACAAGCTCGAACTCCATTCTCAAAGAGTCCAAGAGAAACTTAAGTCTACCTCTGGACTTCTTGAAGTCACTGAAGCTGAGGTGATCCACCTAAGAAATAAGAATAGGCAACTCAAGCTTCAGATTGACAAATGGGATGGAAGAACAAAGGATTTCAAGGAAATCCATTTTGTTCAAGACAAAAACTCTAGAGCTAGTTTGGGATCTTGTAGTAAGGGTGAGACTTCTACGAAGTCTCAATCTATCAAACCATCCTCTAACAGTAAGGTTGAGACTCCAAAACGATCTCAACATATCCTATCTCCTTCTGATAAGGTGATGGGTAATCCCATTTCATCTAAAACCAAGAAGACAAAGAAATCCCCTTCTGCAAGTCATTCAAAGCACACTTCTGCAAAATGGCAGCAGACGAGTTCCAACTATGTTGCCTAAGCAAAGCAGAAGAGCGCTAAAGAGGCCAAGCAGAAGAAAGGAATCTCAAGTTTCCTCAAAAGCCCTTCTTCCTTTTGTGCATACTATCCTTCCATAGGAGTATGGAATCAACCTTTGCCACATCCTAGCTTGTGGACAACATTAATTCCTTACCCTACTAACCTTTGCCACACAAGACCAAAGGTTGTGTGTCACAAATATGGCAAGGAAGATCATAAAATCTATCACTGTACTACCCCACCAAGAAATCTACTTGGGTGTGGGTACCTAAGACCAACTAGTTAGGACCGAATCTTAGGCATCTATGATCTAACTGAAATATCTTACAGAAGCATTATAATCTAACGTGCTATCTGGATAGTGGATGCTCAAGGCATATGAGCGGATGCAAGGCCATAATGCTAGACTTCATAGAAGAAGGTGATCCCCAAGTAATCTTTGGTGACAGTGAGGTGGGTAAGAATAAAGACTATGGAACCCTTGGTACAGGTTCACTAGTCTTTAAGTGTAACGCCCTGACTTTTCGTATCGGAAGACACGTAAGTGTAATGCCGTCATGAACCCAGTCCGTGACAAGGCCAAATAAACCAAATGGGTTTAGGGGTATAGAAGTCAAGGAAACTATAAATAGTAGCCATATTCATAGCTTACAATTTCGAATACCTGTTTTAGTTACAACATTTCTACAAAAACTATCAAGGTCGAATATTACATTAAATAATAATAGGCATCTGATTTGCTGTAATATCCGAAGCACATGAGATCATCTATATGCATGCAAGCTCACACTAAGAGCCTTCAGATGCTATTGGGGGCATACCTGCAATTGAAAAACATAACCGTGAGCTAATGAAGCTTAGCAACCTTTGGTGTATGAATCCCAATTACAGAGAACTTTCGCTAACGGGTATGGTGACCGTCGAAAGTCCTTAAAATATTTTTATATATATAGGAAAATATGGGCGTCATATCAAACAGTATCGTTTTACATTGCTTTATATGGCTTTGTATCACTTTTAGGAGTCATTTCCTTCTTTCGCATTTATTAAGAGTTCATGACTTGACTCAAAAGTGACAACTCCAAGGATATGACCGACTCGGGATACAAAGATAAAGTAAAGCGTCAATCGTCAGTCGGGCTACCCAATAGATTCTATATATTTGCACCTGCCTACTCTGTGCGTCACCTTGCACCTCTCGTGCGCATTCAATGAGGTATTATAAGCCAGCATTGAGATATTTTGGGCCTCCCTGCAGAGAGTATCCCGTGGCCCCGCCACAATGGCGTAGAAGCCGCTGTATGCATGCAAAGAGGATAGGGGATACCCATCGTTCCCTAGCTAGTTCTCACCCGTGACGATGACTCAGAGGATAATACTGGAGTGTAATGACTCAACAATGCCACCAAGGCTATTCAAGGATGCAACAAATGATCGCAATGGATCAAAGAAGGGACCCCATGTTCGACGTTCTCAATAATTTCAGGAAAAACGACCAACGATCCAACAGATCCAAAAGGGACGTCAATGTCGTCCTTATCTGTTCAGGGATGCGGTATTTCTTATTCGTTCGCCTTTTTCATTAGTTCACACAGATAGTGTAACTATGCTCTACATCCCCTATTTCCTTGTTATTAGTCATTTAATGGTTGCTTTCATTTATTTCCCGAGGGGGTATATATAATATAATGATGTGTATTCCAGCTCATTTCAACCCCGAATAACCCCCCATCACGTATCAAACACAATTCTATATGCACGTCAAATACTATATTTCGATACGTATGGGTTATATATCTCAAATACGCATTTAGGTTTAAGGTTCGAGGCTCAAAATAGATGGTTTCCTAGTCAGAAGGGCGATGCGATGGTGTTGTCTAGTCAAACTGCCAAATTTTTCCCCATCGCGGGCGCAACGCTCACGGATGAAAACGCATGTCCCCGTCAAAATGCAGAAAACTCATGTCCGATGCTCACGGATCCTCCAATTATTACCAAAACGCATACAATCCATTGCACACACATCAACACAGCAAAAACGCATCCCAAAACACGCACGGATGCAAGGGACGCTTATGATCGAATAAAAGAGGCGTCTCGGACGAGTAAGGTTACCTCGATCCGTGTTTGATTTTCTTATGCACACGATCACACGAACGAACCTGTTGATGCTCTTGTTCCTGTCTGTGATGTTATCGGAGTTGCTGCGGTTGTTGTCCTTCGTCTTAGATTGGGCGTCATGATGGTGATGAAGATGATAGCGATGAAGGTGTGGTGATGAAATGAAAGTGATGATGATGATGATCGCGTTGGCTGCTGAAGATGATGACGGTTGGTGGTGTTGGCTGTGATGATGGCTGGAGAGGTGATGGAGAGAAAGGTGAAGGTAGGAGTGGTGGTGGTTGGGTGAGTGCGGGAAAGTGGAGAGGAGAAAGCGGGAGAAAGTAAAGGCGAGTAAAAATACCCCGTTCCGTCCCACGATACGTCTCGTTCAATCCATTATTTGCCCAAATTTCGTAATATTGATTCATCAATAATCTATTTGCATCGATAGATTTATCCCATATACGAAAATATGACCTTCTGAGTCGTAATTCATTATTTACGGGATTAAAATCGCTAGCCCTTACGCGCAACGTTTATAACGTTGTAACGTTATTCGTTCGTAATATTTATTGGCGCATTCAACTAAGCATCCTAAATATTTCATCGTTATATTTGATTTTGTAATCAAATGTTTTCTTGGATTAAAACTATAACCCTTTTAGCCTAATTATTTTAAAATCGTAACACTCTCTATTCATTTTTAAATTTTAAAAATTTTCGGGTATTACATCACCCCCAACTTTTATGAAGTTTCGTCCCCGAAACTAATTTTAATAAGGGCAAGTGATGGCTTACTGGGTAATAGATGCAGGTATTGCTCCCGTATTGTTTCCTCCTCCTCCCAAGCTGCCTCTGAGGTCAGGTGGTTAGCCCAGAGGACTTTCACCAGTGAAATAGTACGATTTTTGAGAATCTTCTCACGACGATCTAAGTTCTGTTGAGGTTGCTCTTCATATGCAAGATTCTCTTCCAGACTTATCGGCTCATGCTGAATGACATGGCTTGGATTTGACATGTATTTCCTCAGCTGTGATACATGAAATATGTTATGCACGCCTGAAAGGTCAATTGGTAGTGCAAGCCTGTATGTAACTTCCCCGACCCGTTCCAGAACCTCATAAGATCCTACGTAGCGAGGGCTTCGCTTTCCCTTCTTTCTAAAACGCATAACACCCTTCGTAGGAGAAACCTTCATAAATACACGATCCCTCACATCAAATTCGAGCGGCCTTCGTCGCACTTCTGCGTATGACTTTTGACGATCTTGGGCTATCTTCATTCTATTTCTGATCTGTTTGATGGCCTCCGTCATCTCTCGTAATGACTCTGGCCCAATGACTATCATATCCTCGATGTCATCCCAGTAAAGCGGTGTCCTACGCCTCCTTCCAGGGCTTCATACGGAGCCATACCGATACTGGAATGAAAACCGTTGTTGTACGTGAATTCCACCAAGGGCAAATGTCGGTCCCATGATCCTTGGAAGTCTGAGGCACAAGATCGCAACATATCTTCTAGCGTCTGGATTGTTCTTTCCATCTGAAGCTGGGTGAAATGCAGTGCTGAAATTCAATTTCGTTCCAAATGCCTTCTGTAAGCCTTTCCAAAAATACGCCTGAAACCTCGTATCTCTGTCAGAAGCAATGGATTCTGGAGCTCCATCTAGTCTGACTATTTCTCTTACATATTCTTTCGTTAGACGGTCAACAATCCAAGTGTTTTTGATTGGCAGAAAATATACTGACTTAGCCAATCAGTCCACAATCACCCAGATAGAGTTCATCCCTTTCGTCGTTACTGGAAGACCGACTATGAAATCCATCGAGATTGAATCCCATTTCTAGGTGGGAATTTCCAAGGGTTGTAGTAAGTCTCTGGGTCGTTGATGCTCAATCTTAACTTGCTGACAAGTAATACATTTTGCCACAAACTCCGCAACTTCCCTTTTCATGTTCCCTCACCCGAAACATTATCGTAAATCTTGATACATCTTACTGCCTCCTGGGTGAACAGAATAAAGGGTTTGATGAGCCTCTTCCATGATCTTTCTCTTCAAGTGATCGTCATTTGGCACACAGAGTCGTCCTTGAAACCTCAAGGTACCATCCTCGTGAATCGCAAAACCATTTGCTTTTCCTTGTACGGTTTCTTCCCTAAATTTCCTCATCTGCTCGTTTGCCTCTTGGGCTTGCAATATCTCTTCCTGAAGAGTAGGTTGCTCTTGCAGGTTCGCGAGTATATTGTCACTTGATGCCTGGACGGATCTCTATACCCAATTTGCAGAAGTCATCAATCACCTCAACCTTTGCGATTCTTAGCAATTGTAAGGTGCCTTCTGCCTTTCTACCCTTTCGACTTAAAACGTCAGCTACTAAGTTCGTCTTTCCAGGATGATACTGGATGTCCAGGTTGTAATCTTTTAGAAGTTCCAACCATCTGCTCTGATGCATATTCAACTCCTTCAGAGTGAAAATGTACTTCAAGCTCTTGTGGTTGCTGAAAATCTGGTAGGAAATTCCATACAAATAGTGTCTCCAAATTTTTAAGACAAATACCACTGTTGCCAATTCCAAGTCGTGTGTAGGGTAGTTACGCTCATACGGCTTCAATTGTCTTGAAAGCATACGCAATCACCTTGCCATGTTGCATAAGTACGCACCCAAGACCTTGAACAGATGCATCACTGTAAATACAGAATCCTTTCTCCCCAAAAGGAAGGGTGAGCACTGGTGCTGATGTGAGACGCTTCTTAAGTTCCACGAATGCGTCCTCACACTTATCATTCCATAGGAACTTAAGAGACTTACGTGTCAAGTTAGTTAAAGGCATTGCGATCTTGGAGAAATCTTTAACAAATCTGTGATAATATCCGGCCAAGCCAAGAAAACTTCTTACTTCTGTGGCATTTGTCGGCCTGGTCCAATTAATCACTGAC
>JAOVYX010020982.1:0-16326 GCA_035668315.1 Drosera spatulata | reverse complement strand
TCAGAAGGCCTGAATTTAATTTGAATGGCACATTCAGAGTTGGCAAATTAATGCAAAGAGGTTCTTCCTCTATTGTGAAAGCAGATAACTCCCGAAGAGTTCGATTTAAATTTTGCTCAGCTATATGGCTTTCCCATATTTGTGTACTACGGGAAAGTTTATGTGTGAGGAGACTACTGATAAGAAGAAGATCTATTATCTCACTTTCCCTGGTTCATTAAATGTGGGAAAGCTTCTTAGGTTGCCGAGCCCATTATGGAGTACCTTCAGCCATTATTCCTGAAGTTTTGCTTCTTTGGGACTGTAGTTCTCTTCCTCTGTTATTTATGATGATCAAGGCAACCCACATCCAGTTGATCATTCAGATGGATTGTCTGGATCATCTGGAGCTGTTAGGCTGATGCTGGAGATATGCCACCGACTGTTCATGGATTAGCAGCTGCTGACGATCCATCTTTTATTGTGACGAACTATTCTTCACCTGAGCCTGATGTACCTCCACTAGAGGGACCAGCCAGCGAAGACCTCCGAGGGTTACTCGGTGATACCACTCTCAATTTGACGGTGTGATGCTCGATCGCATTCAGCATTTAGAGGATCATGTGCAAAATATCGAGGAGATGATGCATACGTAGGAGGAGAGTGATGTGGCCAGGTGCGCGAGATGCAAATCTATGAATGGCACGTTAGTCAAGAACATTTTCAGCCACCTTCCCCACCACCCAATGAGTGATGTTTGGTAATACCCTTTCTATTTCATTGTTTTTCTATCATTGAGGGCAATGCTAGGTTTAGATGAGGGGTGCAATATCTATTGTCATTCATGTTATTCTAAGACTTGACATATAGTTGTACCTTATGGGATGTACTTATGTCAGTCCAATTCTACTTCATTTCGAGTCATTTGATACAGTCTATTTTCATTCGTGTGTTTAATTTTCGAGTTAGCATGATTCTTGATTAGTTTGATTGAAAATAAAATATTAAAAAAAATTTGTGTTTTCTTTTTAAATCCATGGCTTGAGGAAAGTAAAATGATGATTTAAGTCTTAATAATTGTTACACTAATACATGTAGTTTGAATATCATTTCTAAGGAAGTCATGAATCTTTGCTAACACCGTTCTATTACATTCCTATGATATGACTCTTTTATGTGTAGATAGCGCTTTAATGGTAACTTGAACCATAGTTGGACATTTTAAAACTCCATTTTTCCCTTTTATGCCATCTTTTCACTCATTCACCTATTATAGGGGGACATGGTGTGAGTTTTTAAAAAAAAAAAATATTTTTGTCTATAAAACTCCCGTCTTTCATGGTGACCATTATGCTATTTTTGCTTACTGAAGAATGTTGTAGACCTACTCATCATAAAAAAAAAAAAATTGCCAAAGAAATTTAAAACAAGCAAAAAGCTTCAAGTGCTATGTCCCTTACCTTGATAATCAAAATTACCATCTACGGATAAAAGGGGGGACGTGATATTCAATAAGATGAGCGTAAAAAAATAGAAAAAAAAAGATACATATCCAGTAGTAAATCTAGACCTCTTTTGAGACGTTAGTGGCTTTGAGAATGACCCATGTTGGAAGTATTTTTGACCGTAAGGAAGTAACGGGTGAAATAAATGAACTTTGAAATTGAATTTCGAAAATGTTTTGTCTTGCTACATCTCAAGAAATTCTGCTAGGTGTGAAGGGGCATAGGAGGGGATGATTTGAGGGATAGTTTATGTGGTGTGAATAGAGATGAAAGGCAACTTTGTGATGAATGTTCCTTCCTCATGTGCTTTGTGTTATAAATTTTAGGCATTCTAATTACTTTGATGCTCAAGCTATGGTTGCTTTTAAGGTTTGTTAGTTTCTTTAATTCCAAGTTGGATCTTTGTTTTTTTTTTTTAGCTTTGCTTGAGGACAAGCAAACGTTTGGTTTGGGGGAAATGAATGTGTGCGAAAACACACATATTTTTAAGCATTAATAACCTGTGTTCTGAGTCATTGTTATTTATGTTAGTTTAGTTTTTGTTTTAGAGTCGGATACTGTCGTATTTTTGTGTTTTTCTTATAGATTGATGATGCAAGACGTGTTTTCATGTAAACGTCATTTGGACGAAGTTTTAAAGTCATGGAATATGTGCAAAGGCATTCGCAAAAGGATATGATGAAGTTTGGATGAGATAGGCAAATTTAGTAAGCAACACGGGTCGTGTCATTGAGTATCAAACAACATAACCCGTGCAGCTTGCAGGACCGGAGTCACTGCCTAAGGTGACACGGCCCGTGTTGATGACAACTAAGATGACACGAGCCGTGTTCCTTCATAATCTGGGAGCTTTCATGGCAGACACGGGCCGTGTCATCTGATGAATTATGACTCCAGCTGTGTCGCTTTACACGTAAAATATCAGATATTTTTCTTATCTTGATTCTGATTGGTTGATTTCAAGCCTTAGTCTCTCTCTATAAATACAAGTTCTGCAGAAAAAAAAATGGAGGGTTTTTATTATTCGTAGAAAGCTGCAGAGAACGCCATCAAGCAGAGAGAAAAAAGAGAGATTGCCGTCTCAATCAGGGAACGAGATCCTGCACATTCAGAGAGAAAATCATCAATATCAATCCGTTGTCTTCACAAAGGTGACGACCGTCGTGCATCATCAATGTCCCGACTCAACTACAATCTCTAGTTTGTAATCTGGGGGATTCTATCAAACTTTATTTACGAATTGCTATTCGAATTTGTTGTTGATGTTCATCAATGATTGATTGATTCTATCATCAATATTGATTGATTGATTTTCAGATTTCAATGTCAATGTATATTGATTGAGATTAGTATGAGCTCAATTGAGATATCTATTTCGATGATTATGGGGTATTGATTTACTGAGATTGCTAGAATACATGACTTAATATCTTTAATTTTATATTACATTATTTTTATGCTTGGATTGTTCTTAATTAATTGATAAAAATCATATAGCTTCCAATTCTTCCCGTAGTTTTTTGATTTCCTCATCCCTTTGAAGCAGATTCTTTCAAATTTTTTCCCACTCATCAACCCCTTTTATCATCAGCTCCGCAGCACGAGTCATCTCCTATTTTATTCGTTCTCTAGCTTGCGTTTTAGGAGTATGCTTGACGTTGTTCATTTGGTTTTCTTGTTGCAGTTGTTGTAGTTTTTTTGAACAAGTCTTCAATGTGCTGTGCATTTGAATCAGATGCGTCTTCTTTCTATTTTTCTGCTGTTGATTTTCTGAGCATCTCCAACTCTAACTTTTTTCACAGTCAATTCAATCTCCAATTAAATGACCTTCAAAACATATAAAAAGTTAAACATTTCGTCAATTTTAAACAAACCGTGCGCCAGTTATAAACAAACAGTGCGGTTTGCAGGATTCAACAGTTTAACATCTCGTCTTCTCGTAGTTAAAAATTCCACGATTCAACTCTAACTTTTGCTTGATTTTTTCGTTCAGCTTAACATTTTCAAAGCTGATATCCTGAAGGTTGTTCTTCATTGTTTGCAGGATTCACAAGTTTTTTTGATGGATATGTTGTGCCAATACATCATCAGATGGTATGTCCTGGTTTGTCTCTGTGGGACTGCTTGTTTCGTCATCCATGCTTCTAGTTTTAAACTCGTAGTCGTTGACATTGTTGTTGTCATCATCTTCCTGGTGGCATTCCAATGCTAGCAATTCTACCTTGTATATGTCTCTCAAGGACAGATGGTTGTAAAGAATCTATTGTGAGCCGTGTAATCAAATTATCAAAGGGGAAAAAAAAAGTTTTGTTTGCTTATACATTTTAAGAATAAATTAAAAAACAAACCCGCATATTTACAGGAAGAAAATTTACCTTCTCAGCTTTGAATCGTGCAATTGCTGCTCCTAGGCTTATGGGGAGATCATTGAGTCGCCACCTCGACAATCGTGGAATGATTTCAGATGACGATTTTTTTGGTTAAGCGACTAAACTTCTCTCCAAGAAGTAATACTAGAATTTTTCTTAAAAAAATTAATTACATTAGATAAGTGAATTTCAGAAGGCAACACAAGGCGTACTATTTCATTGAGCCTGGCATACCGTTTAACTTAAACAGTGCGCCTTCATTAAATGAAACAGTGCACCTCACAAAAAAATAATACTATGCATAAATTCATTGCATGTTCATCAATATAAATAGTGTCGTAGTATAGAGTATTTACCGGAATCGTTAGTAGGCATCCATTTACTGATTCCGACTTGAAGATCTTGTTGTTGATGTTATCATTGAGAAATTTCTTCAATATGTTGTATATATGTGATGTCCAGTTGAAGTCACACATTTTGTCCATTTCGGCCACATAATTTGCATATGCCCACTTCATTGATGCCTTCGATGTGCAGAGGAAGACCGTGTTCATGACATATAAAACCAGCAATCTTGCGGTGTCCTCATAGTCATGCTGCTCCTGGCCCGTTGATTCTTCTATAACTGTTTCCCGCAATTTTGATGTTGTCAATTCTCTCGCATTCTGTTTTTCCTATTTTGGTTGTTGAAGAAATCTTCTGTCGAGAAACTCGCTTGGATTGATTGTTTTCAAGTCGTCATTAGTTATTTCAGCCGTCCCGTCAACAATTCCAAATATGATTTGATATCAACAGCGCTATGTTGAATTCATAGTCTCCGAAACTGAATGAATTGTCTCCTTGGTTGTAGTTCGATATAACGTCTCGAATGAATTTATCACTTTTCCTGCAATTGGATGCAGTAATATTCCCTTTAAGAATAGCATCAAACAATGTCCAAAATGGCGTTATCCTCAGATGTACTTTGCGCTCTTCTATGTATCGGAATTGTGGTTCCTTTTTCAAAATCATTATGACTGGTGCCAAGTTGCTTCTTTATTTTGTCATTTTCCATATTTCATTATATAAACAAGGAAAACAAAGATATTAAGAAATCAAACAGTGAAGCATTCTTAAATAAACAAATAGGGCGTCTTCTTTTTTTGACACAATGCGTCATTGTTTTATCAAAAATAGTGCGCCTTTGTATGACAAACAGTGCGTCTTAATGAAACAGTGCGTCTTTGTCTTTTACAACAATGCGCCAATGTTATTTTTCCAAACAGTGCGTCTTTGTATAACAAACAGTGCGCCTTAATGTAACATTAATCACTACAATTCTTTGCAAAGACGCACTGCTTCAGTGTTAAAGGCACACTATTTTCCAAATAACTCAGAACAGTGCTCCTTAATGAAAGATTGATGGTTATAACTTTTTGCACTATAACTAGTATGACATCAAAATCGGAGTTTAGGTTTCGAGCGCATTCAAGAATTAGGGATTGTTCAAGGCGCACTGTTTTTATTCTAAAGGCGCACTATTTTACAAATGTTAATAATTCGATTATACAAAATTTCGAATAATATCGATTGAATTGATGCATTTATTGATGCATATATCAATTGAATTCAATCTTTTTAATTAAATTTGAAGAACAAACCATAGATATAGAAATTTCACATGTTTCGTTTCAATGTGATGATTAATACAGTGCGCCTCTTCAATTAATTTCAATGAACCGAGTTTGATGCTTGATTTGAATTTGGATTGGGTTGCGGATTTGAATTTGGTTGTGATTTCGAAGATGATTGTTGGGATTTTCGTAGCGATTTCAATCAACGATTTCGAGAGTTTGAATTTGCTGTTTGTTGGTGGTGGCGTTCGGTTGTTTTGATTTCGGATAACGGAAATCTGTATTTGATGGAATTATTTCCCCGGTTTGTACCTTATGAAAAATATTTTTTTTTGTGTATTTTATTAGCATTTTCCCTTGAAATTTTATGCAACAAAAAATAAAAACAAACGAAATTACTAAATTTAAAATCAAACACTCCGCAATTATATATTGATGGTCATCAATGTGGATTACATCATATACTATTCATAATAAGAGATATGATTTCATGAATATTATCCCTGCTCCGTTCTACATAAATTACGATATAATTACTATATAAATTATGATGTTTTCAGATTTTAAGAGCTTTTTGTATTTAAATAACTAAATTATCCATGCATTATATCACATCATCGTTATGATAATAATTATGATTTTTTTTGTCCCTAGCTACTCACTCACAGTTTTAACTATTCTTTTTTTGCCCTCATGATTACTACACACTCTCTCATTACTAAAACAAAAAGCGTATCTTGGTAAAATTTAATAAAAATCAGTGAATTTCTTAATTCCTATGTCAAATAAAAAAAATATAATTTATTTAAAACAAAGAAAATACTTCCCAAACAAGTGAAGAAAACTTAGTCTTAAAATTGATATCCCTACATGATTCTTACATGGCATTTTGATGGTGAGAAGGTGTGACATGTCCATTATGCAAGCTTTGCGGGGGTTACATCGATATTGTCCACCTAAGAGAAGAAAAAAATAAAAAAATAAATTGAAGCTTTGGTACTTATTGGTGTAAATTATAAACAAGTTACGTTTTTCTTTTCTAATTACCAAAGGATTGTACACTATTTTTTTTAACCAATTAATTATTTTTTAAAATAAAATCAAATGACGTTTCTGATTTGTCCCTCTTCCCATAAATTAAACCATATATCCCTAATCATATCTTATCATCCCAATCATATCTTCCAATAAGGCTATCTCCTCCTGGTCTTCATATCTTCTCGTAATATGAAGCCTCCTCCACCGCCTTCATATCTTCCCACACATCGATCTTTCTGACCAATGGATATGAGACTGTAACATGTGCCTAAACCGATCAAGAAGACCAACACCATTCAAATTTCTGACCGATGGATATGAGACTACAAGAAAACCCTCCATTAGGTAGTGAAGGAAATTCAAAATTCTCATGTAGGGTCAAAAGGTTAGTAAGTCCAGGGTCGTATGCTTGGTTGGTTTTGTTACGAAGGGCACTGTTCTCCAATTCTGTGGCGCACTGAATAATCCAATGATGCAGCGTTTGTTTCGAAAGCGACAACGAGATTATGAGAATGGTGGTTACACTCGCAATATAATAAAGGAAAGACACACTGTTTTCAATACCTAGCGCACTGTTTGTGCTTACCAAGATTTTTCAGCAAGCAAAGGTGCATTGTTTTTTGATGTTTAGCACATTGTTTGTGCTTAATTAAGATTTTTTCAGCAAACAAATACAGACTGCATACAATAATGAAGCGATGGCGATGACAAGTTGAATAATGGAAAAGTGTTAGGGTTTATAAGAATTATAATGATTTAATTCAGATTATATATTCCTTGTGTTTCTTAGTGGATTTGATTATTTGGTCGCAACTAATTTCTTTCAAATGATGGGTAAGTTTGCCTTTATATTTCATTTTAATACTAATTGATGATAAATATTTTGTACTTTCAGTTATTATCAAAAGTCCTAGGAATTTGTGCTTTGAGTTTTGTAGTGGTACATACAGATGAAGTAAGTGTTAAGTTTTCTAGGCGAATAATGCATAGGTTTAGAGCATCACACCTTAGGTATCGAGTTTGAAATATCTACGCCGTTGCTTCTAGACTATCATTTATAGAGTATATTAGATTTCATACTGTAAGATATACAAGGAAACACATATATTTATTCTACCTAATCACAAATTGTATCTATCTAGCGTATATTAAAACTTATCTTTAAGAATATCAATACATTAATATTCCATAATAGTGTTAGAGGATATATTGATTATAATACGTGAAAAAAAAAGTGTGTTGCAAGCAGCATTCAATTAACTCGTGTAGCAATATCTCCACCGCATTTTAGATTTTAGAAAATATTTTTGGATTTTGTTTAAATTTAAAATCTTGAATTCATAAAAATGTGTAGTGGTTGTTGTTTTGTAGTAGTTTATTGATTGTTACTTCTAGCATAAACACAAAACCTTTATAATATTCGTCAACAAACTCCTCCAAATCTTTTAAATATAACTCTAACAGATAGATCCAACATGCAATGCTCATGACAATAATAGATCCAACATCAATGCTCTTTAATACAAAAGCTTGAAAAGTCAAATAGACTAAAAATAAATTGAAACTCCAATACAACCAAAGAATTGTAGATGAAGCTAAACTCATATAATAAAAAGATGTCTCAAAATGTGAGTAAACTATCTATTGCAAGAAATAAAATATAATAACTTCTCCATTCAAACTGTCTCGGCTAATCGAGCAGGTCAACATCATCAAGGTCTAGGTTGAGTCTTTCAGCTCCTTCATTCTCGCCATCTTATACAATTTAAAATATGTGATTTTCATTAATAATGAATTCAACCACTAAATTATTGATAAAGTGTCTAGTTCTAATAATATGAACTTAGCACAATACGCAATAAAGTATTTAGTTTTAATAATAAGAACTCTGTACTCAAACCCATAAAGTATCTAGCTTAAATAAAATATCATAATATAATTACACATGGCAAGAAAGATCCACAAAAGTACTATAGTCATAATCATCAAGTTTCTTATTAAAGTACTCTAACTATTGGTTTCTTGTATCAAGAACCAACCCATGTTTCATTTGGATTGATAAGATATCAGTGCAAAATACTTGTTTATGAAATATCATCAAGTTTAGAATGACATTCATAACGTAAGATACATACCATCAAGTTTGGATGGTACTAAGACATCATAGCATCATAGAAACATGTCCATCAATCCTCATACCCATTTGCAATAACTCAATGATCATGTCTTGTATGAAATTTGCTACATCATCAAGTTCGGAATGATTTCAAAAAATTTCATACTAAACACTCATGCTAAAATATCAAGGATGCTCAAATTGATCATTCGAATGCTTATATGGGCTAGACGAGATCTGAACAATTCAAAACTAGATTGTGATTTAAGACTTACCTATGTTGTCTTTAACCCCATCTTCTCCATAGTTTTAATTGTGTGGTCTTTTGTAAATCCTTTAGTAAGGACATTTGTCATATTATCCTTCAATTTCAAGTAAATCAAAGAGGTAATTTCATGTTCAATTAGATAATTCAGCATTGTCTATTGTAGTCTAATACTCCTCTTCATACCAGTAAAGAGAGAGTTATTGACTATCGTCTATATAGCTTGATTATCACAAAACATAGGTAAGGTTGTAACCTTAACCTGTCTCATTGTAATGTCAAGGCCTAAATCTCTTATCTATTTTGCTTCATCAGTGACTGAAGCTAGAGCATATGATTTTGATTTCCTCAATGACAAAGCAATACATATTTGTCTCTTTAACTCCCAAGCTATAGTAGCTCCACCTAGTGTGAAAACATATCCACTGGTCGACTTGCTGTCACCCACTTCTGAGCACCAAGATACATCAAAATGTCCTTTCATAGTTGAATGATAGCCCCTATAAGTTATGACATAACTAAGAGGACCCCTTACACATCTCATCATCCTCGACAGGACATCCCACTAGTTTTTTCCTTGATTACTAGTGAATCTAGCTAACATGCCTATTATGTAGGCTATGTCAGGTCTAGTGTAAGTCATCCAATACATGAGACTATCAACCAATCTAGAATAACCTTGTTGATCAACGGTTGCACCATCATTAGTTGTCAATCATTTAGTATAATAATATGGTGTTTCAACCGGCTTAGATTCACTGTATCCCCACTTTAATTTTTTTTTCATTATGGTGAGTTTGGCTAAGGGTGATCAATCTTTGCCCTCCAAAGCTAACATTCATTCCAAATAAAGTGTCTACGACGCCCATATCTTTCATATCAAATTCTTTCATTAAGGTTTCTTTGATGTCTCTAATCACTGTGAGATCTAAACCAAGAATAAGCATAACATCCCCATATAAGAATACTAGGTCTATATTGTTTGAGTCAAAAAGATAATAGAGGCATCTATTGGAGTCACTTGACAAAAATCCATATCTCTTTATTATTTTATCAAATTTTTTATGCCACAACTTTGATGCTTGTTTAAAACCATGCAAAGATTTGCTTAATTTACAAACCCTTTTCTTTTAACCTTTCATGACAAACCCTTCAGTTGGTTTACGTAGATCTCTTCTCTAAGGTCTTCGCTTAAGAATGTTATTTTCACATCCATTTGATGTATCACATAGCGTTCAATAGATGCCAAAGCAATTTTGAGTGCGTCAACCTATTTAGAATATGATTTACAATTAAACCGCTTCTCCGCAATAACATGAAGGCATGTCGGCAGTCAATAACATGGAGTTTTAACATTTTTTTAAACGTCAACATTCTTTGTCTCGGCAATACCATTTGATCGTGGTAAGGATCTGTAGTTTAAATGATTATGCCATGGGAGTCATAGAATCCCTTTAACTCAATCAATTTATACTCTCCTTCTCTATCACTTCTAAGCCTTTTAGTCTTCAAATTGAGTTGATTTTTAACTCTGTTTTTAAACATTTTGATTTTCTCAAATGCTTCGTCCTTAGATTTTAAGAGATAAATATGATAATATCTTAAGAAATTGTCAATAAACGTGATTAAATACTTTCGTCCACCTCTTGTCACATAACTTTTTAAAGTCGCAAATATCGCAATATATTAAATCAAAAGGTTTTGTGTTTCTAGAAACCGTAAAAAAAGGTTTTCTAGATATTTTAGTTTTTGCACACTCTTCACATCTGTTAACTCCTGTCGCAAAGTTCAATGGTATATAATGAGTCTTAGCTAGTTTAACCATTTTTTTGTAGTTCACATATCTCGACTTCTGATGTAAAGTTACAGGATCAATTAAATTAGAACCTACTTGGTTAACTATAAAATGCTCAAAGCTCAAACGGTGCATACCAATAATCAAGTAAGTGTATAAAAATAATAGGTAATGACAAACATGCTTACTCTACCACCTTGAAAAGAAACACATGCCAGCATTGTAAAGCAAACTAATAGAAATTAGTTTCTTTTCAGATTCAGGAACTACTTTAATATTTTTTAAAGTTAGAATCTTATCTAAGGATAGGGTAAGCTTTGCAGTTCCTCTATAGGTCACTTTAGCTAACGCTCCATTTGCCACGATCACTATCTCGGATGCATCACTCTTTTCCTTGAGCATTCTTTTGTCGTTGCACATATGATAATAAGCTCCAGAATCTAACAACCAGTTAGAAGTGCTACAGCTTGCCATACCATTCCGAATCATAGCAATGGAACTGAATGGCTCAGCTTTCTCAACCAACATGTTAACTTCCTTCTTCGCAGTGTTAGGCCTTTCGAGCTTGTTCTTCTTAGGAAGTCTGCACTCATTTTGCAGATGGTCCCACTTGCCATAATTGTGACACTTGTCTCAAAACTTTGCAATAGTATTCTCGACAGCTACATATATGGGCTCATCTTTAGTTGACTTGGATTGCACTCTAGGATGCTTCTTGGAAGTTATCACAACATTAGTTGCACAGATCTGGCCGTTGACTAACCCTAAGTTGCTCCTACTTCGATTCTAATGAATCGCTTGAGATCATCTAACCCTGTTTGAGATTTTTTCCTGTATATCTAGGTCTTGAAAGATAGCCATGATGAAGATAGCTAATAAATTATAGCTAACAAGAATGCATCGCAGACATCAATATTCTCAGTTTAGGGTTCATTCTCAAATTCTCTAGATATGCCACTTGAGGAAGTATTACTCTATCGCCATCAAATTTTATGTCCATGAATTTATCGACAAGATATGCTTTAGAGAGTGTCTCTTCCTTCTTAAACTAAGAATAAAGATTGTCCCATATTTCTTTCATAGTATTTAACTTTCTATAAAACTCTGCAAGTCTATCGAACATGTAATTAAGTGAGTAGTTCTAGCAAAAAATTTCGTCTTCTGCCCATATAAATTGATCGACATCTTTAGTGGTCTCCTCAAAAGTACTCACCAAGGCATAAAATACATATAAATATTTTAGGCTAAGTTGAGTCTTTTATTTCTATAATTTCTGATACACTAGAATTTTCAAGTTTGAGCATCTCGAATGGGATAATTTTTTTTATTCATCATTGTTCTACCACTTCCAATAGTCAATCAGCAGACAAATCATTCGAAATTGAATATGGGGTTAGAACAATGGCACCTGAGATAAACCGCAAGCCAACAAAATTAATAAAGATCCAATTTTGCTTTAAGTATCAATGAACAGAATAGGTTAAGGCCCAAGTTTTCTTCTTTGTGTGAGATCAAGTTTGGCCAACTATCCTCCTCTTTAATTAATAAGTGTTAGGAATGTGCAATCCGTCCACTTGTATAGAAATTGATGAACAAAACTCTAGAAAAGGACATATTCATGGTCAATCACTTAGGTGGAGAAATAGAATAGTTAAATACAGCCTAGGATGCACACAACAGAGCACTAGATGATCACAGATGGGAAGCCATTATGGATCACAGATGGGAAGCCCATCAAAGAGTTCTAAATGAGTGTTTGGGAGGAATATGGGCAGCAAATGAACCAACAAATCTATCAGGATATAGGATTGAAGTCTCGGGATCAAGGCCATGTCACTGAATACAACAGACTAGGTGAAGCAGAGCTGGCTCGTAGTAGAAGCAAAAGCAAAAGCACAATAGACTGGCAATGCAGTAATGTTGATTGGTGAATGGATAAAGCACTGGGAAACTCTCATGTCGAAGATCTGAGGTTTGAAAATCTATACGAGGTTGAAGACTGTTGTGAGGGAAACTTGACAACATCACTAAGGATAACATAGGGGACAAACAGGCAACTGTCAACATCAAATAGTACAGTCTTGGGTTTTAATTCCCTGAGCCTTATAAAAGGGGATTCCTTTTAGATAGAGAAGATTCGCGACGATTGTGAGAAAATCTTGCAAGCAGAAAATCTTCCAAGAATATTTGTGCAATCCTTCTCATGTGCTGGATTGAAGATTTGAAAGAAAGTGTTCACTAGTCTCCCTCAGGAATAGAATCTGCAGTAGAGTCTAGAAGTGATCTGTGTAAGGATGTAGGCTCTTTGCCTTAGCAAGTTTTGTAAAGGTTGTAAGGGGGTTTCTTTGTAAGCCACAAACAAAGAGATATGGCTTGACTAAACTAGTCACTAAGGAAAGATTGGATTAAGCATTCGTTGGTCATTTGACAACGAGTGTCTGAACCAGTATAAATCATTGTGTCCTCTACTACTTTATATTTTCTTGAGTTATAATTGTTTGACATTTAATTGGACACAAAGAGATGAGTTCAAAGGTCTCAAAATCTCAACTATAGACTAGTTCTACTAGTCTGCAATAGAACCGTTGCATACTAGCCAACACAAGACTACAAACTATTAATTAAGAAAATTTTTAAATTGCTTTTTTAATCCCCCCTCCCTCTAGGCTATATTGTGAGACTCTAAGAATTACAACAAGGATTGGAACAAATAATCAAAGACCAAACCAAACCAATTCCCTTCACCAGGGACATACGCACGTCACCAGCAACCAAGCAAAGCCAGAGGTCAAGAGTCGCCATAGACACTCGACCCAGTATCGACGTACACTACACGGATGCTTTGCGTCTAGCTCCATCGTCCGAAGCCAGCCTCGCCAGAGATCCATGTCTCCTATCAGTTGCTTCGTCGGAGTAGTGATGATGATTGAATTTTGTTGACAGCGGCTATGGTTTTTTCGTTTTAGAACATGATGTACAATAACTCAACCAAAAGCAACGATTTTTTATTGTGATTGATTAATTCTTTAAGATTCTAAAGTTTCTAAATAAATAATGTGTAAGCTTAAAGTATTACATCCTAGGTATTGAAATTGGAATACCTAGACCGTTACTTCCAAACTAGCTGATGAGTATGAAAACACTCACGTTTTATTTATGTTAAACCTTACATTTATCACGTTATAATTTGTGCTTTTAGTTTAGTTTTAGCTTTGCAGCATTGGTCTTGCTATTAGCTTGTTTTCAATGTAAATTGGATCGAGAAAAGCATGATTCCATGATTGTCTTTTGTTCTTTCAACGTCTTTGATTTGATGATAATGATGCATGTTATGATTATGACTACGATGATTTCTATGATTATAGTTGACTAATTGATTCATAGGGATTGAGTGACGTAGTTTTAGTTGAAGGGTCATGAGATGTTGATAGATTAACTTAAATAAGATTTGTGGGTTTATGAATGTTATCAAAGGTTGGAACTTTAACGTAGTAGATGCATGATTTCACCTGGTTTGATCACCTAAACGACTTTATACATTAATTATTCCATGATTAACTTATGGTTTCTTCCAAATTGATCACTTAGAAGTTATTATAGGTCGATTTAACTAGTGATACAAATTATTTTGGTCAAGTTAAGTAGCAAATAACCGGATCATGGAACAAGCTATCTTGCTATAATTTAGTTATGATCTTTTGCACGTGAATAAAATAGAACAAGCTATCTTGCTATTTTAATTCATGTTTGGTGTGTTTCTTATTTGATTCATGTCACACCCCAAACTTGAGGAAGTGTAATTGGCACGTGAATTATAATATTGTACCTTATAATCCACTTCAGCCTTATAAAAACTCGTAAACATAATGAAAATCCATGAAATAAAATTACACTTGTCTTCAACTTGTACCAAAGTATGGTAAAAATGTCTTACAGTATTCTATGAACTTAAATGGCAATCCAAAAGAAAATGCATGCGATAAAAGTCCTATGAGATTCGTTGGTTGAGCTTCCATGACGTCCAAGCTAAACCTATTAACCTGTTGAAAAATAGACGAATAAAAGCCGTCAACTGCGAAGTCGAGTGAGAAATCTAGAAATCTGCATGAAATAAATACATACATATTAAAGAGGGAAGTGGCTACATGGTAAAAGCAATAAAGGCTCGCTGATTCCCATAAAAAGAAAAGATCACAGAGGGAGTAAGTAACAAAGTCGTGAGAAATATCAACTAGGGAAAAAGGTACAAATAACCAATGATTACTCCCAGAAACCCAAATCAAAAATCAACAAGACACTCAATAACTCGATCAAATAAGGATATGAGATGTCGGCTCTAGAACCCTACATTCAGACGAGGTGAATGTAAAAATAGTAACCATGGCCATATAAAACAACCAAACGGTGTGGATATTATGATCAATCGTACAGTTACACTCGATGATGGCTCCAACCTGCGTAATCCTATAAGCTGATCCTAGGTGACAAATACGACATGTTGAGACATTTTAGAGTCAAACCCCAACAGCTCTATTCCTTAGTAGGCCAGAGAAATTGTTTGGCTTGATTCAAGCTTAATTTCAAGATGTGTTTATATATCGTTTCGATGTCTTTATGCATGTATTCATATGGATTCTAGGCCGATTTGCTATATTTGCGAGCTTTGATTCTTTAATATGATTTGTAGGTGAAAACGAGACAAAAGAATGATTAAAGACGTTGAAAATAGAGCATGATCGAGCAAATAACAAAGCGGATGCGAAGTAAAGCTAAAACATGAAAGATGGAACGTGATGTGTATGAAAACACACATTATTTCTTTATTCTAAATGTTTGTTTTATTCCTTTTGTATTGTCTATTTTATGTTTTTAGAGTCTTTTTATCTGGGAATATTGGTACTGTTGTGCTTTCATGTTTTTGGCAGATTGGCGTGAAGTTTGGAGCAAGAATGAAGAAGAATGAAGAAAATAGCAAGTCATGAGCTCAAAAAGCTGCATTTCATGATTCATCGTCATTTCACGTGCTTCGAGATTTTATACGACAAAGTTTTCACAACGCTCAGCTAAATTAGCATGTTTAGATATCATCTATAAGTTTTTAGAATTTTTGGACATCGTTTAGTATTTTTAATTTTAGTTTTAAGGTAAACAGTGTTGGTGGTGACGTCGGGCGTGACAGCCAAGCGTCGTGGGGACGATATTATTTCAGCAGATTTCCAGATTTTAATCTATCGCGGGCATGACAGGCATGGTCGCGGCCGTGACGTGCCTCCATATGTAAAATAATAAGTTTCAATCGTCGGATCGATCTGGTTGCAAGCCCTCGCCTATAAATACGTCTCCTAGGGTTGTTCTAAGCAGAACAAAGAGGAGGAATTGCTCAGGGAGGCGGAGGCAATCAAGGGGGCGAGAGACGAAAGAAAGACGAGCCTTGGTGGGAATTTGGATGAGTTTTGATCTGCGAATGCATAGGATTCCATTTGACATTAGTTTGGAACGCTTCGTACGCTGTAAAACCTTTGTTCTCAGTAGTTCAATCTCTGCAGAATGCTTGTTTACATTGCCATGTTCCTTTCCATGCTTTATTCAATGCTTATGTGTGAGTAGTTCATTAGTAGGGATGTGTTGATTAGTTTTGATGACCTT
>JAOVYX010020981.1:0-16327 GCA_035668315.1 Drosera spatulata | reverse complement strand
ATAATCATATAATATGAATCAAATAAAATCAAATTATGCAAATATAATAAAGTACCTTCGTTTGTCTTTTGATCTCAGCTGATTGGAGACTCGTGCTGATAACGTGTTATAACAGAAACGTTTATGCCGGATTAACTTTTTCGAAAGATAATTATCGGAAGTAACAAAATAATAAAATATGTTAGAGAGAGATTAGAGAAAGAAAGAGAGATTTTTTTCTCTTGAAAATGTGTACATAACACCTTACAAATGAGCTTTATTTATAGGACTCAAGATAATTAATTAACACCTAATTTTCTCACTTAATCAAGATGATTAGGTCTAATTAATAGCTAATTAGGTAAGTTTATTTAATAGTCTCAAAAGTATATGAGATCTAAAGAAAAATATCTAAATTTAGGTATAAATACATCACTTTCAAAGGGTGGTTTTAATTATCTAATTACAATGCATAATTAATTATTTGTAGAGGAAAAAGAATAGAGATTCTCATGAAATTTATGTAAAATAAATAATGTAAAATTATTTGAATAAGTAAAATAGAAAATCTAGTAAGTAATTTTAATGCAAGTGCTCTTACAAGGTGGGGGTGATGAACTTCAAATTACCATGGTGAAAATAGTCGAACTTCATCCGTATTGTCCGATTTTGGTGAAGTT
Organism: Drosera spatulata; assembly: GCA_035668315.1. Lineage (NCBI taxonomy): Eukaryota > Viridiplantae > Streptophyta > Magnoliopsida > Caryophyllales > Droseraceae > Drosera > Drosera spatulata. The sequence continues at coordinate 15,668 of JAOVYX010020981.1, read as the reverse complement.
CGTCAGCATTTTCCATCTCAATAAAATTAAAACTGATGTTTTATCATGAGACTTTATAATTGAGAAGCTAATCGCTTATCAATTACAGTTTGATGATAAGAACTGCAACAGTATATAAATCTGTACATATGTACGATTGAGACGTAGTCGTTGTTGACCCCAAGCCGAAAATAGAAGGGTTCAAAGAGTAAAAGGGAAGGGACAATCAAATTAGTCGATGGGATGTGTCGTTGAAGGGGACAAACACAACGCAGTGCCAGAGATTTCTAGCGTCCGGAGTGGGGCAATCATACAGCGCCAGCTCTCACTCGTTTATTTGCAGGGTCCTGCAACTTCCACCTCCATCGGAATGCAAACCATATGTTCGTATTCATGCCAAGTCCACCTTCTCAACCATATATATGGACCATTTTTAATTAATTTGCGGTCATATATACTCGAAATCGTCGGAGAACCTAAGCCAAGCGATGACTTTGTCATGTCGACATATGATTTCTATTGATATCATGTCCAATTGAGCGGCTTTTGCACGATGTGTTTGTATCTCTGGATGTGATTTGCTTAAGGTGTAGAAGCTTCCGGCAAATCGTTTGCTCCTATCGAGATGGTGATTGACGGAAAAAGACTTGTTTTTACACTTTTTTTGTTCCAAGTACTTTCACTTTCATTGCCTACCCAGACCAAATCGACCAAATGATGCAAAGCGTGACGTTACTCGGGAAGAAAGTGCACAAAATGTTGCAATCTATACATCTCTGATTGGATCGAGTCATTTGGATCACCCTTCGAGCATACACTGTGTATCAATGCCTCTTCGTCTCGGTTTTGGCCCATTAGTTGGTTTGAGGCCTCTTTCTCTTTATCTTGGCCCATCTCAGCTACGGGCCTTCTCTGGGCCGAAAAAGGGACGTCGCTTCAACTCCCTTCTTTCAACCGGATCTCCGATCACCGAAACCCTACAACTCCGTCGAAAATCAACCCCAAATTCTATCCACAAACTGAGATTCAGACACATATCACCGGCCTCTCCTTCGCCGCCTCAACCGTCATTCATCGAGAAATACTACAAAGCCGATCTCTGAAACCCCTTATCAGGCAGAGATCATTCATTCGGTTGTTGTTTTGGTGATTGATGCGCTCTTCAATTCAAGCCTTTTTTCAATTGAAAGACCGCCAGTTGAGGTAAGTTCGGTGCTCCATTTCTTTATCTTGTGGTACACTGGCACGTATGCATGTTACATCAAGTGATGTTTTCGTATATGTGTTGTGTGTTAGCTATGGTTGTTGCATATTTGAACCGCTTAGGTAATTTCTGGACTGTGACACTCTTTACGTCGACGAGCTTGGTTTTGTTTTTTTTATCTTAGGGCCGAGTCAACAAAAGAAGGATGAAAATTTTAAGTAGAGAAGTCGAACTTGATCATTAGACCGAAACCTCGTGTTAAAACTTGAAAGCGCTCCTTAAACTTATAGTTTCGGATAGCATTCTAGGACAAAACGTAGTTGTCAGATACAGTTTCTTGAGTTCAATGATTGAAGTATAATACTGTACTACGAATTTTTGAGTGGAATAGTCTTGTCCTTCTAGACCTTTATCAATGACAAGAAGCGTGGAAAAAGATGCATCCTGATAAAAGAAATACTGTCGTCTTCCAATGTGCGATGCCAATTGCCTAGTGATCTAGTGGCGGATTATGAAAGTTTAGGAGCCTAATCTAGCCAGGCATCATCAAGAAATGCTTTCAAGTTTCCCTCCCAAATAACGGAAACTTCACCTCCTTTTCCTAGTGGGTTTCTTCTCAACATATGAAAACAAGCTACGTTCTGATATTACACTTGTCAGAGAACGACTTGCTTTCACTGCCATGAATGAGATATCGCATGCCAGGCCAAAAGACTTTGAACAATCTCATTGGCAAGTCTTTCTTCAAGTATTAATCATAGAGTAGAGCCTCTTGCCTTTATAAGTCATGGATTTCTAAATCTGTAGCATATGCGGTCATGAGAAGCGGCGATGATTTAACTGATTGAAGTGCTGGGTTGTGACTTTCACATCAGCACAACTCCAACACCATCTCCACTATTTATGTATGAAGTGTAAATTCAATAAAAGGCATGAAAAAGTAATACTTTGTTGCTTTTACTTGATACCAAATTGGGTATGGGGCTTAGCAGTGTGTTTAGTGCTCATAGCTTGAATCACTAGCATCCCATTATGTTTAAGAACGTAGTGGAGGATTTAGCATAAACATTTTTGGGAGGATTAGTGGTCGCTACAGTTTTCGGATGATTGGTCTGTCGATATGCTGATTATGCAATTACAGAGAGCTACCGCTGTGAGGAAGCATCCCGCTAGCATGCACATTAGGACATAAGAAGAACAGTAGGTAGCATAATGACGATGCTTATAAATTCTACAATAGCAAACTTATGAAAACGATGATTAAGATTACAGAGATACTTGTGTTACAGGAGCTGATCGCATATTATTCCCTAAAACAATTGTTGGTCTATATCAGATGGGCCACTTTCAATTAATGGTTCCATAACAATCTCAATAGTGAGCCCATCATCATTCAAGCTCCTCACACATAAGACATGGGAACAAAGAAGAAAAGCACAAGCAAAAGTAGAGGCCCAGTAGTCTCTCTTTTGCTGATCTGATAGTTTGTCAATTAACCATACTGTGCTCCATTTTCTTAATACTGAAACATATCAGCTGATGCCATGATTGGCTGATTCAAATGGAGTGAACTCCAAGGGCTAACCATGAACCAATCTGCTGCTCCAGTAGCAGCATCTGCACCGAACGAACTCACCGGAAATATATCCGTGCCACCAGCACCACCAAACACACCAGCATCGCCACTGCCATGGTTAGCGACATCCAGCATATTCATGATCTCGTCAAGAGATTGCAATCTGTTGCTCAGCTCAGCAACCTGGGCTCTCAAAACTGAGTTCTCGGCCTCTATTTTTATGTAGTTCTGTGCGGCGAGGTTCATCTCAGTGCAAAGTTCACTGTTCGATTGCCTGAGGTGAGCAACCTGAGCCATCAGATCCTCAAGATGTAGTTGCTTCTTCATCCTTGATCTCCTTGCCGATTCTCTGTTGGATTCCTTCCTTTTCCGCTTCCTCTCATCCATCTTCATCTGCAGTTCTTCTTCCTGCTCTGGACTCCAGCTATGATGCTGAGTTATTGAACCAGATGATGTACCTCCAGGAGAAGCCATGGAAATCCAGAACAATCTTTTTTTCTCTTAATGACAAATCTATAAACTAGAATCGAATTGCCTAGATTTTTATGGTTAAACTACTTAGCTTGATTATACTGGATGTATTCTATACGATTAGAAGCTGCCTGATTGATTGGCTATTATGAGATGTAGTAGAACCAGTGGAGGAAGACAACTGAGAAAGATTGAACCAAATGGGTCCTTCGTCTGTATGTTGAATTTATGATGAACCCAGAACAGAAGAGTTCAGAGAGAACTTGAGACATGAATCTCAAACAACAATATCAAGAAATTCAGCATAAGTTATCTTTTAACCAATCAGCAAAATAGATTAATTTCCTCTGATCCTGTGATGAAAGAAACAGAATGGTGCAATGGAACTGTTCAGAGAGAGAAATGAATGAGGTTGGATTTGGATGGGAGAAGCTCAAGGGAAGGGAGATGATGAGGAAGGAGTGGAAGAGAAAAGGGGAAAGGGGAATTGTGGAAGTGCACAGAGGGTCAAACTTATAGAACTCAGAAAAGTTAGCTTGGCATAAAAAAACAATCAGAAAAAAGATGAAAATTTTTATTATTTCTTTAATATAAAAAGATGAAGAAATAATAGAGTACTTTGAAGTGGAAGTTTAGTTTAATATAACGTTCTTGATGAGGTTGCACTTGCATATTTTTATAATAAACTAAGAACCTGTTGGAGAGCATATGGATTCATCTTTACTAATCAATTAAATAAACCACAGTATCAAAAAACATACTCCTGCTGTCTGTTGTATTCACAATTATAGTATGGTAGAATTTGTAAACCTTGCCACCTCATTGATTCAATAAATTGGAAGTGAACCTAATGAAAATGAGAGATGGTTTTACCATTTCTGATGAAGTCCACAACTAATACTAAAAAGAAGTTTTTTTTTACCCATTTATAATGAGGATTGATAATGTCAAAACTTCTTTTGATAATGCAAACACTACAAAAAACTGCATCATTTTGAGACGGAATTATTTCGTCGTAAAAAGGAAAAATTCCTTCGTTGAGATGAATTGCGACGGAATCTGCGACAAATTATTCCGTTGCAACAAATGGCGTCGCAAAACCATTATTTTGCGACGGATCCGTCGTCAATTCAAATTGTATGTGACGGATTGACTTTTTTCGTCGTAAAATATTATTTTTTAATATTAATTTATTTTGCGACGGATTCCGTCGAAAATAGTCATTCAAGTAATTTCTTAATACCAATTAAATAAATGAGAGACGGCAATCAATCTTCTCGACAGGTAGATGTAACCCTTTCATGAGAGACTTGATGTCGTACATCTCGTCCTTCATGGTATTATCAGGAGGGCATACGTCCTTCAACAACTTACAAACTCCATCAACCGCTCTATGGGGTAGGTTATATTCACATTTCAGAGTCAAAAGCCGAGAAGCAACGACCAACAAGACAAGTTGCAACCATCGTAAAGAGGAGACTGCGAGACATTCAACATGTCAAAATAATGTTTGGATTCATAAGGAGGACCCTCATCATATGCATGTTCGTTTGCAGTCTCAGTCTCTTCATAATATTCTGGTGGAAAGGCATCAACTAGCATGTCCTCGATACTGTTCATGGGCTGAGTCACATTGGAAGGACCAAGAAAATCTACTTAAGGTATCGCACCACTTTGTTCGTCGTGATACACCCAAACATGATAATTCTTCCTGAATCCCCTAGTACTTAGGTGATATTTCAAATCATCCACCATTTGAAATATCCCGTTCTTACATTTTGTACAAGGACAGTTTAAATGTCCCTAGAAACGACCCTCGTCGTGTTGAAAAGCATTCTGTACAAACTCTTCGATCCCTTCAATAAATCGGGAATTCAAGTGTGGTCCATCCAATCATTCATATATCCAAGATTGATACAACTCCATATCGATCTAATTTCTGTATTAAATCCAATATCAAGTATCAATTGATTTATAACATTTGGATCATTTTGCAAAATGTAACTTATAGCCAAGATGTAACTTGTAAGTTGATTTATAACATTTGGATCATTTTATAAAATGAAACTTCTATCCAAGATGTAACTCTTAAGTTGATTTATAATATTTAGATCATTTTACTTTAAAGTTTAAAATTATCCTCCATATATTAATCTAATCTCTTCAATCCCATAGCATTACATAATTTTTCATATAAAACATATTTATCAATCCTAATTAATTTTTTTTCAAAATTGTCCTATTTTTCAAGGCCAACTTAATATATCAATCCTTTCATAATTAATTTGTCTATCTAATCCCTTCAATCCCAACCACAATCTCATTCCACAACATCAAACCCCAATTTAAACCACATTCCCAACCACAATCACAAACCTCCATTGCATTCCATGACATCACATTCCGATTCCAATCATATACCAATTTGTATAACATCAAACATGAATTTTAACAACAGTATATGATTAATTAATAAATGAGACTAATTAAATCAAAAAAAAATCATCATATCTCAATTACAGAGCTAGCTGTGGTAGCTGCAACGGTGGCGAGGCAGCTACGGTGGCGGGGCGACTGCGGGGAGACTGTAGGCGACGGTGGCGAGGCGGCTGCGACGGTGACGAGACGATGCGGCGATGGCGAGGCGAGGCGGCTACGGCAGTGGTTAGGCAGCTGCGGGGAGGCTACGTATGGCGGTGACGAGGCAACTGCGTAGGTGGTAAGGCGGGACGACTGTGGGCGGCGAGGCAGCGGGCGGTGGCAGGAGGCGGCTGGCGTAAAATATACCTTCAAAAAATTTTAATTTCTTAACTTTAGTTTTATCTCAATATTTTGTACTCTTAACCAATCGTAATAGTAAAAATAAGTTTTTCAATCAATAATCAATTGATTGTACATTTATTTTTAAATGCGACACCTTAATCGGATCCTAACACAATATAGAAAACATATAAGCATAATAATTCGAATTATAACGTCGAAATGCGTAAGAAATATTTTGAACTTGTAATTATCTCAATTTGATGTAATGATTTCAAACTTATACTTGTAACATGATTATTGCATGTTTTATATGTGAGAAACCTATTTTTGAAATAATTTTTAAATATTCTACGACGGATGCTGACTTTCCGTCGTAAAATCTTTTTTTTTTTCAATCTGATTTTTTGTAACGGATTCGTCGCATTTATTTTGATTTTGCGACGGATTTTTTCTGTCGCTAAATCTTTCCGTTGCAAATTTATTTGTTTTTTGTAATGAAAGGCAAAAGCCTAGCTCATTTTTTTGTCCAAATTATCTCATTCTAGCGAGTTGTCTTGGCAGAATCAAAGCAGTTCCTTTTATGATTTTTTGTTATCATTTCGGTAATTGTGAACTAAAACATAAATGAAAATACCAAAGAAGCCCCTTAGTCCAACTGGATTAGTAGGAAGTACATGGGAATAGAGCTGGAAACCTGAATAAAAGCTGTAGAATATCGAACAAGAAAAAGTGTTGTTTCGCCCGGGATGGAAAAAGACGATTCGCGATTGTGATGTATCATCACAATTTGATGAACAAATCTCAGTGGCGGCCATTTTCGGTTGTTCTAGCAAGTTGTATTTGGCACATATGGGTTGTGCCATTGGGCTCTGAATGAAAAATATTACTCCTAGAAGGGTAAATAGAATAGACAAGTTGTGGTTGTCAGCCAAGAACAGAAATATTCCGAATTATGAAATGCAACCATTGATATCACTGTCAGAATACATAATGCAAACCATTTACTTTTGGTTCTTAGTATGACTTTTGGTTGTATATTTGGGTTCTCCTTTCTAAATTTTTTGCGTGGTTTTTTAAATAATGCAGGGGATACTACGTGTGAGGCAAATAAAGAGCGTCATAGCAACCAGTTGATCGTGTAAAAGTAATCATGAAATGGGAGTGGGAATGTGATAGTTCCTGTTTGGTTTTTGTATTCTTTATCTTCGCTCTTTTTGTTTGAGGTTTTCACTATTTCAAATAATGGTAGTATTTGTTCGTTGCACAGTGGGAAAACAATAGTTTGATTAAAAGAAGTGTAGCAGCATTACGGATATTGCCCTTTATTAAAAAGATCCCTTTTGCCAGTGAAGAATGCTAGAATTAGTGGATGGGAAATGTGCTTTCCGTTTACAAGATTATAAGAAAGCATAGGTTTGGTTCTGGGAGCTCCACTTATCCTGGAAAATTGAAATGCATGCAAGTAGTTCGCAAGATAGCTACTTGTAACAGAGATGCTCTTTGGCTTTCAAGGCTCCAAATATCACACATTGCCTTTTTAAGTTTTTGTGTCCTACAACATTCGCTTTGGTCCTCCACCAGTCACACCAAAATATACGAGTCTTTGCGCTTTTTCTTTCTTGTGGTATGTTGTGCCCCATTTTCTTTGAAAAGGCCTCGACACCAAAGGCCAGAGATGTGAAAATATGATTATTTGTACGAACTGATTGCTTTGAAGCAAGTACCATTTCTAAGGGATCAGTGGATTTGCCCATGATATAGGCAGACTTAGGGGATCATTGCTTAGATCTAAGTGATAATGATGTGGCAAAGATTCAAGCTTATTAAGAGGAACTTGATACATTATATGATTAATCCATGTATGTTTCTTGAGTGGTTCTTGATAATGATTTGTGCTTCTCTTTCTTATAGGGGACCAAAACACAAGTTCAGGACGAAATCCGTGGGGAAATTCAGAGAACCACGACTTCGACATGAAGGAAAAACCATGTGGAATATTGGGAGCTACAAAATAAAGGTCAGGCTAAAAGATCCTTTGTAACCACAAACGTTATGTCCCAGCTTAGCTTTTAATCGTAATCAAAGATGTTTTCTTGTCTCTCGTTTCTCCCGCTGTAGTACTGAGGCGGAGTATCGTGCTCTTGCTAATAGAGTTAATAGTTGTTGAAGGTATGAGCTAAAAGGGTACGCTAGGGATTGAAAATGAATTGTTATCCAAACAAATGTGACTTTGATGTGCGCCTCACAAGCTTAAGCTCCATACACCATTCTTTGTATTGTGATCCAGTGTTCTCAGAATGAGTTGGTGGATCATGGATGATCCCAACATGTTCATGCTTGACCACATCCCACTTTCTTCTGTACCATAACGCTGTTGGGTACGACAGTACCTTAAGTTCTCAATACATACGAGTTCCCAAGTGTCGAAAAGAGTTTCCATCTCGGAAATCTTATGCGTGCTGGTACCACCAGAACGGCGGAAAATAAAATGTTTACGCAATAAGTTGGTACTACTAGATTGGAATCAGACACATGCATAGCACCACCGTTACATCGTTACTTTTGTTGATCGCTTTCCCACAGTTTTGGATCTTTATTGTGACATACGATGCACTAATAAAGGCACCAAAAGGAAATAAAGATAGGGAAGTTATGTAAACTTTTGGTGGGTAAAGAAAAGGCATCAGCGCACTGCAACATGATGGTATCTTTGCAAGATTCCTTGGTACTTCTATGCATATAACAAGAGCTAGTTAAGATCACAGCCTCACAGGAGTTCTTTTCATTTTGTCGGTAAATCCTTTTGCCTGCTGTGCGATATTTTTATTATGTCACATCACATGCATGTAAATTACTTACGAGAGTTTATATACTATTGTGTGATATAGCCAATCAAATGAATGGCGTGGAAGTATTGGGCTCAGATCATGCATCATGGAGCCCCTGTGATCAAAGTCTCATTTCGATAATCGAGAATCAGATTATAGAAATCTAGGAAAAAGTACATGTATAGCGGACAGGTGGTCGTGTCTAAAACAAAGAGCCGGCACTACCGTATTTTTTTGCAAGTTGAACAAGATTGACGAAACCCATTTTGTTTAGTGACCATCCACCGAACAATTGTTAACTCGACTTTCTTTTATCCTCAATGATATCTAATGATAGATGATATTGTTTTTGTTTTGATTTATTTATAATCATTTGATGCGACATGAAATTTTATATATATGTTATATTTTTATGGAATTTAATGAAAAAAGAATATTTTTTTAGATGACATTAGTATGTTTAATTGATTGACAGAAGCATAATGGGACATTATAATAAACTTAAATATGATTGATTTGATTTTTTCTAATTAAAAATTTGTTGATAAAGAAAACATTATAACTATATTGGGACAGTTCAAAATTATAAGAGTACTCGTAGCAGTTTTCTTATATGGATCTCTATCCTTACATATAAGGAATCTGTCAAAAAAATAGGTTACACATCAGATTTTTTTTTCCCTACATGATTTTCTATACCTTATATTTTTTATACATTTGAAAAATCAAAATTACATTCCCTAAATTTTTTATATCATGAAAATAATACAAAAGTAATATTTTTGTGATAAAAGATGGTTTATTAAATACTACCTCCATCCTAATTTAATCATAACAGTTGATCCGACATAAAATATTATGTGTGTATTGAATTTATATGAAATTTAATATAAAAAAAGAATATTTTTTTAGGGAAAAGTATTAGGTGCACCCACGGGGATGTACATCCCACTCATGTGATGTTTGATCGGTGAAAGGAAATGAAATACAATTAAAAAAAATCAATAATGAATTAATCTCATCAATCAAAATATCATATTTATAATGGGATGTATTAACGTTTTTTTTTTAAATTAGTGAATATAAGTGGGATTTAAAAAAATTAAAAAAATAATAAATAATTTGATTATATTAATATAAACAAAATAACACATCATCGCCTCAAACTTTTCAGTTTTGACACTTTGATGCCTCTAAATATAAACATAGGCACATAACCCGTCTTCGGTAGGAGGGCAAAATGCAATAGTTAAGAGAATCGTCAATTTCAACAGAATACACCTTAAAAGATTCCAAAAACACGAATCCCTTCGCTTTTGACCCAAATTAATGCCACACCACCATTGCCCTTGGAACACATCATCAACCTCGCTACTACTACCATCAACAACGAAACCTTCATGAAATTCCTCCATAACCGACACCCATTGATCATCAGGAGTATATTGAATCTTGTGATATTTTGATAATGACAAACATCATTGTATTGATATTTGTAAAATCATTAATGTGCAGTTCAATGTCAAGAGGCTGACATCAAAATATTATGAGTAAGAACACAAGCAGGATTGACTCAAGTTCAAAAAAAAAAACCTAAAGCTAATTCGAGAAATGACATTCAGGATCTCAATCCCATATCGCAACTCAGAGACAATGCACAGGAGATACAAAATGAAAAATGCAGTACTATCATGTAGTGTTATGCGCATTGTAAACAGGTTGATATTTTCATTTAGTCAGTCTTAATTGTGAGCATTTAGGAGCTTGTCTTTATCTTATTCTGATTTTATGATGAATCCCATCTTTGAAAAGAACTGTTTTTTGATACAGTTATAATTTTGTAACAGAATCCGTAATTTTTGGATAAAGATTTAAAAGTACTTTTTCGTTGAATATTTTCACCAAACAATTGATTCGAAAATCAAATCCTTCCAATAGAAAAAAAAATTACTAAGTGAAGAAATGTTTCGACTAAAATGATTTATGTTTTAAGAATTGTCCTAATTTTTAGGATTTGTGAAAAAAGTGTTTTTTATAGGTCTTTCACTGGTTTTCTCCTATGATCTCCATCTCTCCATTATGCTTCTTTCACCGACTATATGAGAAAAGGCAATCACAAAGTTTACATCATCCAAGGTTTTTTAAGGTATCTTGCAAAATTGATTTTCAGTGGCTCAAGAGGTTTGACGTTTTAAAAGGATTAAGGTATTTTCGAACCTGTTAGTGCTCATGTCTATGTTGATGAAATGAAGATATCAAGTCTGTAGTTATTTGTTTGAGTCTATTTTTTCTGTTGCTTTATCTAGCATCGCTCATGGAGTGCTTTCCTGCTTAAAGAACCCTGACCTAGGTTTGTATAGGTGTCTACAATCATTAGGAGTGTGTCTTTATTTGAAGTTTTTCTAATCTAAGGATAGATTAAGAAAAATGAACTTATAAGAGTGTTTACAAATAGAGTCTTATAGGAGTCTATAAGTATAGGTGATAGATTATACTCATGATCATTTAATATATTATTGTATCTTTACATTGGATGTAAATTTTTGACTAAATTAAGAACGAACTAATATAAATCTTGATGTTATTTATTTTTTTACATAATTTGAAAATTACAAAAATTAAAATCTATATAATATAAAAATTAACTTTTTATAACGAATCGATACGTTATAGTCTCACCTTCTCCTTAACCTCGACAACCTTCACGTAAACCCACTTATCATAAGGAGCAATCTTGGGCATACAATTCCCATCAGTATCAGAAGAACATCTCGGCAACAGCACCTCGTTTTCTTCCCCCACAAGCACGGATAGCTCATTCGAACACCGCATCTCCCATTGAACCGAGTCGTCCTTCTCATCTCCACAAGCTCTGCTCCCCCATCTCTTAGCGATCTAGGATTTGATGATCCAAGAGTTTAGGGTTCCACTGCAAGGTACCAAATTGAGGATTTTTGCGATTTAATACTTGTTTAGTTTTGTATGTTGGCGATTTGGGGATATCAATGTAATTGATTTCTCTATTGAATCTGAGATAAGCCTTTTAATTTAATGCGTGATTTCAATTTTTTTGTTCTCGAATCAAGAATTCCATCGGTTTTAATTTGGGAATAAATCTGACGTTAAAATATTTTTGTGTTGGATTGATGCGTATCATTTTGATGTTTGTGTTTGAAATTATTTGGTTCATATCTTTTCATAAGTTTAATACCTCGAGACAGCAGATTCAAATCAAGTAATCTGATTTGGGTTACATTTTCTCCCACACGGAGGGTCAGGTGTTGGTTTTGAGTATTGAAAGCCATGGAACAAGACCATGGATTAAGGGGTATTATTGACAATTTTCCTTGGCAGTTGACGGAGGGGCAAAGGGCCACTGGGGGTTTAAATGTCTATATTTATAGTTAAAGATGTCAAAGTGTTAAAAAACTGGAAAGTTTGAGATGGACCTGTGTTATTTTTCCCTCAATATAAATTCATTATCAAATTAAAAAAAAAAAAAATATTGAATTTATATTGTGACTAATAAAAAAACAAAATGCTATAATTAAATTAAGACGGAAAAAATATTAAAAAAATATAAATATTTAAAAATTGATTTATTTTAGGGAGTAACTATGAAGAATAAATGACATAAACATATCCCATCTTTTCCAATAGGTATCCCATCAATATATATTTTTATAATTTTCACGTTCAAATATTTAAATATCATATTTACTTTCCTAACAAAATTATTATTATTACACACAATATTGACTTTCCTAAAAAAATTTATTTTCAAATCTAAATCTATGTCTTAACCCGAAACCATCTTCGGTACTGGAATTTCATGTATTGTACTTCAGTACGTCATCATTGCCGTTAACCTTGGTCGACAATCGTCGTTAGTCATTAACTTTAACCTCACACTGGATTCGTCGTCCTCAAATCGATCAAGAATCAAATTCGTCATCTTCAACGTTATAAGAGTGCCATTCAAACACGTACTGTGATCAACGTTATAAGAGTGTCATTCAAACACGTACTGTGATCAAAACGAAGAAATTAAAATGAATAAAGAAACAATAATATGAATGAAGAAGACGTACCGTAATAAAATCAGACTACAATGAGCCCACTTCAAGCCGAAGCCCAAGAAGATTTCTTATATGACCATTTCAACGAAAAGGATGAGTTTTGGTTTGACTTCATGGCCTATACTGGAGATGGTGGCAATTCCTCCTATTCAGTAGCTCGGTTGCTTGCTCAGCCTTCCCTTCGGGTTAAGGGTGCTGATTCGGTTCGTTCACTTCCTCGTGGCAACTTGCTACTCATCGGAGAGGATCTTGCGTAAGTTTCTCCATTCACCTCTGCAGATCTTGATTGAGCCGTGTGCATTGATCATGGGGAATGTCCATGGGAACATTGGTGCATATGTTTTGACACCATAAGATAACCTTTTCAAGTTCAAAATCGACAAGTTCACTAATCCATCGACTTTCATCTATGAGAAGCGCTTCTTTCATCCATTTGAACATGCGTTGCAGCCTCCTTCATGGTACAAAGATGAGCATATAGCTGTTAAGAAATCTGAACTGCTCGATGGAGTTCCGGATTTGAAACAATATGATGGACCTCAGTGGTTTGTCGTGAATGAACGTTTGATAAAGAATAAGAAAAAGAAGAGAATGTTCCAACAAGAAGAAAGAAATAATGGACAAGATTCTGCTAGTAAACTTCCCAAAAACATGAGATTGAAATTCAAAATAAATAGGAAAGGGATAAAATCAAATCTTCAAAAATCACAGAACACGTTTTTAAAAAAAAAATCTAAAAAAAATGATAAGAGGTAGAAGAAAAAAGGATGGTATTTCATGGTAATTAATTTGACTTGGTGATATGTCCGAATAATTTTCTCTTTATTTTAGCTAAAATAAAATAATAATAATAATAATAATAATAATAATAATGAAAAATTATAATAATATTATAGAATACGCTAAATTGACATTTATTGACTTCAATATATGAAAAATATGAAAATCTGTTTAGAAAATCGATGTAGAAAATCTGTTAGATGATTGAGTAAAAAATTAGATCTCTATAAAAAAAATAACATTATAACTATGTTATAAAAATAAAGATAAAAAAACTACTGTGAATGTTCCCAAAACATCGTGACTATTGAATAACTTGAGCAAGCCGAACACTCGTTACGTTGTGAGTTCAGGGCGATGTGTTGTTATAGCCTATAGGCCGTCAGGCCGTCACTGAGTCACTCTCTTCAGTTAAAAGCCCAACTAGTAAGTATTACCCCAAAATTCCCACAAAAAAAAAAAAGACCGAAAAACGAAAAAGAGCAGGAAAAGGCCACCGTAGATTGCGCACGTTGGGCAGATTCGGGGAACCGGTCGACCCACGCCATCATCCTTCTCATCTTCTTAGTCTCAGTGCTGCGAACGATCAAAGCAGCCAATTAACATCACCCGTGAAAACTTCTCTCAAATTAGGGTTTTGGTGTGAGACACTCTTTTCGGGATATCGTTGCATCCAACTCTTCCTGCCATGAATTGATACTCAAATTAGGTATCTTTCGATACTTTCTTGCTTATTGCCAATTGTGCTACTCAATTTAATTTCGCCAATGCTTCAATTTCGTTGGATTCTGCCGATTTCATGTGCCTTAGTTGAGCATTGGTTTGATTTTTCTTTTGGTTTATATTCTTAAACCACAAAGACTCTACGCGTCTGTGATGATCGTGTTTATTAGGTCTTGTAAATGGCAATTTGGTGGATATTATAAGGATTCATTCTTTCACGTTCTGTATGGAAATATGTGTGGCAATGATCAAACCATTATGATTACTTCTGATAGATACCATTCGATATTGTACTTAATGCTTCATTTTTTGAGGAGCTTGGAGCAATGCGACAAGTTTTGTAATTGACTTGTAAAGCTGCAGGTTTCGTTCTATTCTTGGGAGAATCCGCTGGTTACGTCATGGATTTTGATGATTTATTCTCTGAACCTCTAGTTACATCTGGTAAATCTTGCTCTCTCAGAGGATCGTCTCAGGTTTTTCGAGCTAAGCAATATGTTTAGATCATTATTGAAAAGGGTGAATTTGAATATTTCAGCAGCTCCAGTTGCTCGCAAATTTCAGCCCAAAAGAAAGCCACCGGCCAAGAAGGCATCTAGTGTCGTGGCTCAACCTAGTGTTGTTGAGACCAAGAAGAAAGACTTTGTACCTGCTCCCCCTACATTTGATCAGGGAAGTGATACTTCGGCTAACAAAACAGGAGTTCCTGGCAGCTCAGCTAGTGCTGATGACTCTGTCATTGAGAATCAAACACTTAGCAATCAAGATTTGGGTGCTTTATGTGTTAACACTGCTTCAGTTACTACGTCAAAACATATAGGATCTGTGGATCCTGTACTCGCTACATCCACTACTTTAAGTTGTGTGGATGACAGTTCTAATGTTGTAGAGTCAACTCAGGAGGTAAAGATCTATGGATCATTCTCGTACTTTCTCTTCGCTGTCTAACAATTCTGAATCCAACTGTTTTTTCTTCATATCTATCCTGTTATTGGCATAACGTTATCAGGCTTATTCTCCATTGTGATATAAGGTTTCTATTGGTTTGAACTTTGAGCTGATGGTTTCGCGTCATTTACCAAAAAAGTGTGCATTGGAACTGTGGTTGTCATGAAGATTGAGTCCAACTATTTCTCTTCATATCTATTTTCTAACTGTTTGATTTGTAACAATGAAGAGTGAACTTGTGTGGGTCGAGGGAAAAAGGAAGATGCATATGGCAGAGAACACCGCACACAATTGCTGACACTATTTTAACCTTAGCC
>JAOVYX010020980.1:0-16327 GCA_035668315.1 Drosera spatulata | reverse complement strand
AAATTGATAATAGATTAATGTCTAGATTAATTGATAGT
Source organism: Drosera spatulata (assembly GCA_035668315.1). Taxonomy (NCBI): domain Eukaryota; kingdom Viridiplantae; phylum Streptophyta; class Magnoliopsida; order Caryophyllales; family Droseraceae; genus Drosera; species Drosera spatulata. The sequence goes on along the minus strand of JAOVYX010020980.1, from coordinate 16,289 downwards.
TATATTTATTTTTATGTTATATTATTCCATACTTTATTTTATAATTTCATAATATTTTATGTTAATTATTCCAAAATTATACTATACTTGTTATACTTTTTATATATAATATATATTTTTTAAATATAATAAAATATATATAATATAATTATTATGTCATAATTCAATAATGATTTTTGGATTCGATAATTGGTACGGGTCTCTGACAACATTACACTCATGCTCGACATGGTCGATTGGACGGATCAAGCAATTAATTGAGTTGGCTAATTGAGCAATTGACTGGGTTCTGTTTTTCCTTCGTTTCTTTCTCCTCGTTTTGAAAAAATAGTATTTAATTTTTGAATTTTTACATTTTATTTTTTTAATTTTAAAAATAGATATTTAACTTTTTTTAATTTTTTTAAAAAATATTTTTAACATATGATCTTCTCAAAAATATTTTTTAAATAGAAAATTTCCTCATAAAAAAATATGTCTATTTTCAAAATTAAAAATAAAATAAAATATAAAAATTCAAAAATTCAAAAAAATTAAATATATTTTCCCCCCTCTCCAAATGTTCAATCACTATTCACTGAAGTGCATTGGAAAATGAAACTCATGAAAGAAAACATCAACCGCTTACTTTTTCTTTGGTGAAAAGATAGGGCTCGATCCCAAAATTAACATTAACGCGGCTTGAAATAGAAACCCTCTAACAGATCAATCCTTATTATAGGGTGATTATCAAGAATTGATTTACGATTTATAATTTTTCTCAACACTAATGTTTTCAATGTGTTTTGATTTCACTCAAATACATTCAGAGAAATTTTTTGGATATTCAAAAAAAAAAATCCAGTTTAGTTTGTCTCTATCAAACCACCAAAATTTTTGTGGCATTACACTCATATATAAAAATCAATTGATAATAATTGAATAGATTCATAATTTATACATATTATTTATACTGCCGTGTGTTTTTTATTACATGCATGGTAAAACTAAATACATACCTCATAGCCAAACAAGAAACAAATCAGTGGAGTTCATAAACAAACATTACAACATGTCAGATCTTTCGTAATGTTTTCTTGTAGCGTTTATGCAAACGTTGTTATAGTTTTTTCTTCTTCAGCTTTTTTAATTGATCCATATATTTATAACCGTCACCATAAGTTTTGATCAAAACAATCATACATTAAACTATTATAGTGCTTTTGTAATCGCTACCTTCATCAAATTGTTACAATAAATCGATTTGACAACGGTTTTTTGCAATATTTTACAAACGCTATTGTAAAGACATCTATAACAACGATTTCAAACATTGTCCTATCTTAATGGGAAAAAACAGACTTTCATTACCCTAATATTTTAAGATCTGACTAACAAGAATGAGGTTTTTTGTTTGAATCCTACGAAGTGCAAAAATTGAAATAATTTTATTAAAATTGATCATTGGAGGTTAGCTCTCGGCTAAAAGAATTTATGATGGTGTTTTTAAACACTTTCGATCTATGATATTATAGCGTTTTTGAATCGTTACCCATGTATAGTGAGATTAATGTTTTTTTATTGGCTAGTCATATTAATGGGTACATGTGGGGCCACATGTTGCACGAGTTTGTATAAATAGATTGATACATCCAAAGTTGCAATTGCAAAAAATGTTTATACACCTGACATGTTTTCAGTTTCCATTGTCCTTTACTAATGCTAGTATAAAAAATTTTGAAAAAAAAATTAATATAAAAAATAACATATCAATATAATCTTATTAAATATAAAATATTAAAAAAACAAAATATACACAACCTTAAAAATATAAAAAAAGATTATTTTAAGATTTTTTCATGAGATATCAAAATCCTGACCCAGGGAATGGGAAAGAGTCGGCTAACTCTCCTTGACTTACTAGTCCAATAGTACTAGTATATATTATAATAAAATCAAATTAATGCAATGTTATAATTAGTTTGTTGATGTACAAACATTGCAATAGCATATATGCACTTGTATTGAAGCACTCTTGGAAGAATTTTGGAGTCATAGTACATTGGGAAGTGAGGTCCTTTTCTTTTATAGATAGAAAAAAAACATCTTTTGAGTGGAATGGTAGGTTGAGGGGAGCATCTTTCTTTTGTTAGTCACCATTGCACATTATTCAACACTCCTTTTTCGATGATAAAGCAATAACAAAATTTGGTACTAATATATGACTCGTCTAGTTATGAAAATATGACTGTCTCGTTAAAACCTTATCAAAAAAAATCCATTAGGATAAAAACCTAATTGAAAGAAAAAGAGTACAATCTTCCCCTCAAAATTACCTCACTTCATTGAGACATCTTCAACCAGGGAGATCTTTGAGTCGTCGAATCCCGATTTTATGTCTGAGTAGCTCAAAAGCTGCTTTAGGAAGTGCCTTTGTGAATAGATCTGTCAAGTTCGTAGTAAATCAAATTTATTGGATACTTATATCTTCATTCTTTTAAAGATCATGTATAAAGAAGTATTTTGAAGATATATGCTTAGTTTTATCACCTTTTATGTATCCTTCTTTGAGCTGTACAATGCATATTATCTTGTATATTACAGTAGGGTTGTCTTTAATTGAAAATAATTCACATGAACTTTGAATGTGATGGATCATAGACCAAAGCCAAACACATTCTCGACTTGCTTCATGAATAGCAAGTAGTTCGGAATGATTTGAAGATATAGCAATTAATGTCTGCTTTATGGATTTTCACGAAATTGTCGCATCATTATATATAAATACATACCCAGTTTGCGATCTTGCTTTATGTGGATCAAACAAATATCCTGCATTTGTATATCCAATGAGATGTGATTTTGTCTCTTTTGAATAAAATAAACCCAAATCTATAGTTCCACGAAGATAACGTAATATTTGTTTTATTCCATTGTAATGTCTTTTAGTTGGTGAAGAAATGAATCTTACTAATAAATTAGTGCACCAATAACACTGAGATATGGAACTTCTGGCCCAAGTATCTCTTCTTCGTCTTCTTGTGATCGGAATGGATCCTTTTTCACATCAAGTGATCGGACAATCATTGGGGTATTTAAAGGGTGAGCTTTATCCATATAAAAACGACATATGACTTTTTTCGTATAAGTCGATTGATGGACAAAAATTCCAGTGCACAAATGCTCAATCTATATGCTGAGACAGAATTTTGTTTTAGCAATATCTTTCATTTCAAATTCTCTTTTTAAGTAATCACCGGTTTATATAATCTCTTTTGGAATACCAACGATATTTAAATCGTCTATATATACGACAATAAAGACAAAACCATAATTGGTTTTCTTGGTAAAAGCACAAGGACATATCTTGTCATTTATATATCCTTCTTTTAACAAGTACTCACTAAGACGATTATACTACACTCTTTCAGATTGTTTTAATCCATATAATGACCATTGTAATTTAACTGAGTACAAGTTCCGTGGTTGTGTATCACTTGACATCTTAAATCCTTCAGGAATTCTCATGTATATGTCAGTGTGTAATTATCCATATAAATATGCTGTCACAATATCCATTAGACGCATATCATATTCTTCTCTAGCAGCCATGCTAATTAAGAAGCGGAATGTAATTCTGTCCATAACAGGAGAATATGTTTCATTATAATCACATCCTGATATCTGTGAAAAACCTTGAGCAACTATGCGCGCTTTATATGTCACAATTTCTCTTTTCGCATTTCGTTTTCAAACGAAAACCCACTTATATCTAACCACTTTGATATTTTGTGGTGTCTGGACTACTGGTCCAAAAACTTCATGTTTAGCCAAAGAATCTAACTTTGCTTGAATTGCATCCTTTCATTTTACTCGATCATTTCTTTGTCGATATTCATCCACACTACGCGATTCTGGATCCTCATTTGGATTCATAATATCTAATGCCACATTATAGACAAAAATATCATCTATCTTGATTTCATTTCTGTCCTATAGAATATGCGTATTATCATAATTAATCGAAATTTCTTCATTTGTGAGTGATTGTTGCTCGATACTATTCTCATTAGCATTATTAGTTATTATCTTTCCATCAATCACCTTTTTGGATTTATCCATTGGAATGATTTTTTCGAGAACATCATTAGCTTTCGATTTCTTTTTACGAGGAACTATATCTTTTGCATCGACAGGTCTACCACGCTTCAGACGAGGTTTATACTCTTCTAGAGTGTTGTCAGTATTGGATTCATTTGATATTGGAATTCTTGCAGGAGCATTTATAGCTGATATATAAGATTTAACTATCTTCTTTGAATCAATAAATGAGTCAGGCGTTTCATTTGTGATACTCTATAAATGAATAATCCTTTGAATTTCATGTTCAGATTGATTAGTATGAGCATTATTAGAGGATAATAATGATGATTTCTATGATATTTCATTTCAAACTTTTGATGAAATATGTGTTCCTTCTCTCTTGTTTTCTCCCCCTAATTTTGGAAATTTATTTTCATTAAAATGATAATCTGCAATTCTTATAGTGAACACATCTCCAGTTAATGGTTTGAGATATCGTATTATGGAGGGAGGATCAAAACCAACGTATATCCCAAGTTTACGCTAGGGACCCATCTTTGTTCTTTAGAATGGTGCGATTGGAACATATACAGCACACCAAAAAACTAGTGGATGTGAAATATTTGGTTCTTGACCAAATACGAGTTGTAATGGTGAATACTTGTGGTAGGCTACAAGCCTAACACGTATCAATGTTGCAGCATGAAGTATTGCATGTCCCCAAACTGTAGTCTGTATAATTTGCTTTTCATTAGCAATGGCCTTATAATTAACTGAAGTCTTTTAATTAAAGATTCAACTAAACCATTTTGTGTATGAACATGACCTACAGAGTGCTCAACAGTAATACCAACTGACATGCAATATCCATTAAATGCTTTTGACGTAAATTCTTCAGTATTATCAAGACGAATTATCTTTATTGGATGATCTGAAAAATGTGCTCATAATTTGATAATTTGAGCCAATAGCCTTGCAAAAGCTACATTTCTTGTAGAAAAAAGACAAACATATGACCATCTAGATGATGCATCAATCAGTACCATAAAATATCTGAATGGTCCACTGACGGGATGGATAGGTCCACATATGTCACCTTAAATTCTTTCAAAAAATGCTGGAGTCTCAACATTAATCTTTACCGAGGATTGTCTTATAATTAACTTTTCGAATGAACATGCTGCGCATGATAAATCACGACTTGTTAAAATTCTTTGATTCTTTAATGAATGCCCTTTTAAATTTTCAATAATGCGGCGCATCATGTTAGTTCATGGATGACCAAGTTGTTCATGCCAAATCATTAAGACATTATTGTTTTTAGGGAACTTCTGGTTCTCAATAGCATACGAGTCATTTGTTTTAATAGTCGTATGATATAAACCAGGAAAGAGTATTGGGAGTTTTTCTAATATGCTTCTGGCATGATACTATTGAAGTAATATAAAGATATTCCTTATCTTGTTCGCTCCCTGTTTCCACATGGAAACTATTTAATCGTATATTCTTAAAGCTCAATAAGTTTCATTTAGATTTTGAGGAATACAAAGCATCTTTTATAAGAAATTTAGTACCATTTGGAAGTACTAATTTTGCTATTCCAGATCTCTCAATTAAATATACGTTTTCAGCGATTGTGCCAACATTAATTTTTACTAATGTTAAATGAGAGAAATATCTTTTATTTTCGAGAATAGTATGAGTTGTGGCACAACCCGCTATGCATGTATCTTCTTTTTTCATTTGTAATTATCTGTAAATATTTTAAATATACACACAAACCTTATATTCAATTCAAATAGAAGTATATGATTTTTATTCTTATAAATAAACACAGATACAAGAAGGAATAAGATAAATAAATTAAAATTACATATAACTAATCAAGATCATTCTCTTATCGAAGATGTATGCTTTACTGGATAAAATTCGATACATACAGATGAGTTATATCTTTTGACACTATATCTTTTGGCAGTGTTTGATTTTAGATAACATTGTCTGGGGTTGTTGCTTCTTGAATAGTAAGATTGATCTCAACTTGTTTACCTTTTTCTTGGGACTGTTGATATAAATTCACTAAATGTTTTGGTGTCAGACAAGCCCTCGACTAATGTCCTTTCCTGTAACATCAATAACATGCATTTTCGTGATGCTTTTGTTGATTATGGATCTCAGGATTGACCCATGTATTTTTTCGCTTTTCTTCTGTCTTATTTGGTCTCGAATTATTACGGGATGTAATGTAGTTACCTTGTCCATGTCCCCGTCCTTGATCATGACCTTGTCCACGGCCATGACCACGACTGATGCGAAGTCGGTCAACATTGTAAATATGACTGCTTCCATGTTTGTCGCAAAATGTACAGATTTATTTTTATCCCGCTAAAATTACTAATGTAGATAAGGAACCAGGGGTCAATCCCACAGGGAATGGCAAATGTCGACCTAAACAGAATTTAAAATAATTTCTATCCTAAGGAAAGAGGCAAGATTAAGTATAAAATGTGGGGGGTGTGTTTAAATTTTTTAAAAGGAACAAACTAAAACTAAACTAACTAATCACAAGAAGATAAAATAGAACTAGAATGTAAAGTGGTTTACTTAAGTTGGGAGAAATGTAGGGACGATGGTTGAATCACTTTGAGTCACTTAGATCAATCACGGATGTTTCTGAATTTTATATGTAATAATTAACATGCAATGACTGTAATGAATTTTGGCTTAACTCACTACGTTCCTTAACTTCTAACTTTCAATTAACTCGGATTGTTAAACTAACTCAATAGATAAAAATCATTTCAATTAGCTCAAACATGACTTAATCAAAAGAGTTGAATCATAACATGGAACTAACATTCATAACAATCATAGCAATTAGTTTAAATTAGTCATGTTACATGCATATGAAACCCTTGATTATACATGACAATGAGCTTAAATCATATTATATCAATTAACTACTAACTAAAACCACTTAGCGCGATTTATAGCTTCAAACTATGTATATTAGGTGATCAATCTAATAAACACATGTTATATGATAATTCTAACAGGTTTCATACAACATTTTCATCATTAAATATCTCTCATTTCAATCATATACTCAATATCTCATGATCTAAGGTCATCAAAACTCATCAACACATCCCTACTAACGAACTACTCACGCATATGCGTCAAACAAAGCATGGAATAAAACATAACAATGAAAACAAACATTCTGTAGAGATTGAATAACTGAGAACGAAGGTTTTACAGCGCACAATGCGTTCCAAACTAATGTCCTATGCTATACAAGGCGTTAGCGGATCAATACTCCTTGAAATTCTCTCCAAGGCTTCTCCTCTTTGCGTCTCGTCTCCCTTGATCGTCTTCGCCGTTCCTGAGCTCTCTCCCTTGTGTATGTTGATTAGAAGAACCCTAGGGCACGTATTTATAAGGTTAGGTCGAGACCAGATCGATCCGACGGTTAAAAACAGGTCGCGGCCGCGACTATGTTTGTCACGCCCATGACAGCTTAAAAATCGTAGATTTGCTGAATATACACTTGTCGCGCCTGCGACATAGGGCCGTCGCGCCCGTGACCTCAGGACTGCCCGCGACACTGTGTACTGTAACCTTAAAACTAATAGTGAAAATACTAAACGACGTCCAAAAATTCTAGAAACTTATACATCACATCTAAACATGCTAATCTAACTTATCGAAACGAAACGTTGCTGTATTAACTCTCGAGGTACGTGAAACAATGATAAATCGTGAAATCCAACTTTTTGAGCTCATGACTTTGTCATTTTCTTTAGCCTTCTTCATTTTTGTTCCTTTTTGTTCCAAACTTCACGACAATCTGCTAAAAACATAAAAACGTAGCAGTACCAACATTCCAAGATAAAAAGACACTAAAAACATAAAAATAGACAATACAAGAGGAATAAAACAAACATTTAGAATAAAAAAATGATGTGTGTTTATGCATACATCAACATCCTCGGCTACGGCCTCTGTAAAGACCCAAAAATTTGAGATAATTTATTTTCTAGATTACTAAAAAAATAATATATTATTGAATGTCATAATTTATTTGATGAGGTTATAAAAATTTTTTGTCGAAATTATAACAAAAATAAATTAATTACGGGTAAATTAAACCCCGTCATATAAATACGTGGGAATTTATTTTTAAATCACCATCATATTTCTTTTTCCTTCACTTCTCCTAATCCCTCCACTTCTTTCTTTCACTTCCCCGGCCACTTCCTCCTCCACTTCACCCACCACACTTCTCTTATCATTCTCACCATTTCCTATCCATCTCCTCTCGTCTCCTCCCCGACTTCTTCCATCATGTCTTGTAATCAAGAAGAGAAGTAAGGTGAAGAGGAGATGACAACCATAGAGAGGAGCATGGGGGCCAAAACTCGGTCTTATCATCAAACACTTTGCACGGTTCAAGCCGTCATTCGTTGGAGCTCATCCTAGCCATTGATGGTCATGGTAAGTGAAGGTGAGCATCACTTGTTTGGCCTTGTGTCGACATACACATGGGATCATAAGAACTTGTATAAATGAAAGCCATGAAGAAACCATGAATAAAGAAAAATCAGTTTTTGAGATTCTAGACAGGATAATATGTGAGATTAGAAATTTAATATAAAATCATACCCTCTGAGATAAATTTAAATTTTAATATATGTTAAAATCTCATATGTCTAGTTTATAATGACGTTAATAGATCATGATTTGAAGTTATGAATCTCAAGATATAAATCAAAACGTGCTACTATATCAATTAGTAAAAAAACTGGTTATAGAACTGAATCTGTGACTTAATCTGAAATTACATAAAAAAATTTAGAAAATGAGCCTAGTATCAAGGAAAAGCTCTTGAAGTCTAGTTTGTAGAACAATTTAAAAATCCAAATTTGGAGTTATATGTAAGGAATTATGAGCTGATTAGTGAAGAAAGGTAAAAGTGACTTATCTAGCATAAAATGTAAAATTGAACGAATAAATTATTATTATTGGTAAGGTTTCATTATATAAACTTTAATTCAATGGAAAGATTATAAAGTTTAGTTTATAAATACTTTTACGAAATAATTCTTGGAGGTGTATACGCGAAGTTATAGATTTAAATGCGTCGAAGGGTCATGTTGGGCAGTAAGCCATTTTTCATATTGTAAAGCAACACGGGACGTGTCATTATTAACAGTAAGCTATTTTTGAGATCGTGAAGCAACACGGGCCATGTTGTATCAACACGGGGCGTGTTATTATGGGCAATAAGCCATTTTCCAGTTTGTGAGGGAACACGGATCGTGTCACTATAGACATAATTTTCTGTGTTGTTTAATGCTTAACTCCATAACATGAACATCATGCACAAGAGTGTGTTTTAATACGCGTATATCATTATATTATAGGACTCGAAGACGTTGTTCGTTGTCAATTAAGAATGAGACTGAACTTGTGCATGCGAAGAACTTTGATAAAAGGTAACGTTTAAATTTATTGTGTGTGACGATGCGTATTATTATACCGTGAGTATAATAATATGCATTGGAATCTATGAATGTAGTCACTAAATATGGCTGACATAAAATACTGACTGTAACTGTTGTGTGTCGTGATAAGATGATGTGTGTGTTTGTGTTATGTCTTGATTGTTGGTATAAAGAGGATGAGTGAGTGAAGGAAGTGTAAATCCATAATTGGTGAGATAACTCCATCGTATAAAACACAAAGAGTGTTGTGTCTGTCGCATGTGTTATATAGTGATTTGATGGTGACATTCTTTTATCTACCTTTTGGTATAAGGGTATCTCACTACAGGAAACCCTGAGCTCCGGTTTGGCTGATCCCCTTTCGTGGATGTCCCTTTTACTAAAGCTGAATAAAGCTTATCTATGAAATTAAATAAGTCTCGTCAAGGACACAATTATAATATTAAGGGTATCTATTATTTGTCATCTTGGTGTAATTCACATGATGGTAAGTATAACAAAGTTTTGAGTGTACTTTTGAGTGCAGCAGTGCATGAGACTTGAACTGGGGACCTGTTGTATCACAGTGTCATTGTCTCAGTTTGTTTGATATGGAGGTCTTGACTGTCATTACTATAAAGGGTATGATAGTCGTAGATGACGTTGATAATGTCTAGAGTGTCGATGGACGCATGGTTTCGAACGTTGTTACGTGGTGTTAAGTGTGCTTATGTGATTAGGATGAATCATTGGTATACTTGTGATGATAGTTGTGAATACCAGATTCGCATGATAATTTCAGAGTGCTGGAACAAAGGATTTAAGTGATCATTTTCCTTTTCTTTTATTACCTTCTTCTCTCGTGTAACCCCTGGTAAGGGGACCGACACGTTATTGAGCTCCTATACCTCACAGTTATTATTTTTCTGTGTCTTCTTCTTCTCTTTGATACAGGAGCAAGACCTAAAGGAGAAGTGTGACCTAAGATTTGATGCTAGATGTGGCTTATGTGTGAAAGGTATTCTGATCTTAGAAAGAGATATAATTCCGCCGCAAAGGTGATATTCTGAGTTAAGATTCAGTGCAATAAAAGCTTCTATACTAATGATGTATAAGTGAACTTAACTTAATTCTTATGACTAAGACAGGAAGTATAGTTTTTGCTTAGGTGAGGCGTTGGGCCCAGCGACAGTGACGTCATATGTATCATTAATAAGTAATGAAAAATTGGGGCGTTACAACCTCGTTCTTATCCGTGCCCAGAAGAAGAGTTAACATTACCTTCAGGGTATGTTACAAATGTTTCAGGCAAGAGGGCGGATCCACTCGGACAAATTCTATGTTGCTGTAATAGCAGTTCGTTATGTTGTTCGGTAACAAGCAAATAGGTTATCAAATCGTAAAAATTTTTAAAACTCATCACGCGATGTTGTGCCTGTAAAGTCATGTTTGATGCATGAAAAGTAGTATATATCTTTTCGAGCATATCTTCATATGTTATCTTGTTACCGCATAATCTCAGTTTAGAAGTAATTCAAAATACCTTAGAATTATATTCTGAAATACTTTTGAAATCTTGCAACCTGAAATTTTGTCATTTGCTTCGAGCGATTGATAGTATTACGGTTCTGTGATGGTCATATTTTGTTTTTAAATTGTTCCATAAATATTAGAGGTTCTTCTTTTTCTAAATATTCAGACTTTAGGTTTTCATGGAGGTGATGGCGAAGAAAAATCAATGCCCTTGTTTTGTCCTGCTAGGACGTTTCATTTTCATCTTTTATAGTGTCACCAAGTCCTTTCGTGACGAGATGCAACTTAGCCTCCAAAACCCATGTCAAATAGTTACTTTTTGATATGTCAAAGAGTAGTAATCTTCAGATTGATAAATTTGGCCATTTTGAAAATATAATCACAATTAATTGATGTATAAAAAAATATCAAGTTTCATAATGAATATTATTTCTTTAGAAGATTATGAAGTTAATGTAAAAGATAACTTTCTTCTATTGGATTAATTATCACCATAGAATTGGATCTATCAAGTACTGTATATGGTGATAAAATAACTATTATACATTTTTTAAGTATATGAATAGTGTTTTTCAGATTACGTGAACAATGATTTTTAGACTGTGAACAATGTGTTTCTGACTGTGAATAGTTCGTTTTCAGATTGTGAATAACGTGTTTCTGATTTTGAATAGTGTTATCAGACTGTGAACAGCGTATGAACAATACATATGAAACTGATGTCAAATATGAACAATGCATGAACAGTACCGATAGTATAAAAACAGATTTTTTATGTAGTATATGAAACTGAAGAATCTTATCTGAATTATCTTTATGGTAGATAAATGAGATGTGAAACGAACTTAGATTGAGCTTAACTCGTACTGATAACGTGTTGTAATAAAATCAAATAAATGCAATGTTATAATTATCTTGTTAATGTACAAACACTACAATAGCACTTATGCACTTGTATTGAAACATTCTGGAAAAATATCCAAGTGGTAATACATTGGAAAGTGAGCTTCTCTTCTTTTATTCATGAAAAAGAAGCATCTTTTGAATGGGATAGTGGGTTGAATGGAATGATAGGTTGAGTGAAACATCTTTCTTTTGTCAACCACCATTGCACATTATGCAACAATGTCAAGATTATAGAATTATAACATGAAATGTGGATCCCTATTCCCTTTGTATAAATCATAGTAGTAACTTTTTTTATGAAAGTTGAAACCTATGTATAAAACAATTAACCTTGATCTTTGTTGGTATTTGCTCATTGATTTTTTGAAGTACTACTTTTGTACTGCATTGTTGGAAAGTGTACATTATAACTATGACCAACAGGTATTGATATTGTCAAGACAGAATTTGATTCTGTCAAAAACTCCACACACATAAAAAACTTTAAAAAAAAAAACATCTCATATTCAAGTGTTGTCTTGGCATAATCAAATTCTATCCTGACAATATCAATCCTCTTTTTAAATTGCATGATTCGAATCGTGTTCGAAAAATATTGTTAATAGATTGCCTTTTTATCATGGAATAGTCACACAAGTCTGTTGTTTACGAAAGTCTACATTACAACGACAATCAAAAGATGAACCAATTTAGAGGCCTTAACTAATATCCAATTTTTCAATCTTGATTGGCTTATTTTTTTGAAAGGTAAACTTGATTAGCTTTAATTGTTAAAGACTCGAATCATTTGAGCAATGAGACTACAGAGCAATATATTTTGATGAACGTTTCTTATAGTTTGAATGAGCAACAATATTTCAAAGTATGGAATCATGATATGAGAAATTATATAATTCACTAAAAAAACACAATATTAACGATCGTTTTCATTATTCAGTCGCAGAATTAGCCACCTCTCTCCTAATCACCATCCGGTCTGCGGGTCGCCATCCGTCAGCCATGTAAGAACAAAAATTGCGTTAGAATAAGAGGGCCAACATGTATGACCTAAGATATAACCATATAAGAGCAAGGAAATTTATAAAAATTAATGATACAACATAAGATATACTCTCTCCCCTTCCAAAAGGATTATACTATTTTGATCGGGCACACATAACGATAGAAAGTTTGATCGATGTTATGGGATGATCAAACGTTGTTTTTGAAAAAAAATATCGTGAAACATTAATGATATTAAACATTACATACTATAATCGTGAGTCAATAAAAAATTTAAATCGTGTCGTGTTGATGAGTAACAAATCTCCTCAAATTACGTGTTGAAAAATACATGAAGAGAGAAACATTATAATAATAATAGGATAAAGGTAGTAATTGTTGGGGTCGAAAGTCGTTAATCAGTAGAAAACTCTAGTTTTTGAGCTCGAGCGTTTAAATGGTGGAAATTGGCTCATGGGTCTAGGTCCTGTTCGGTATTCAACACCTGCAATCACATAAGGAAGCGACAGACCGATTAGACAGATCCGAGGTCGTGATCTCGAGGACCGATTCCGATGTTTAAATCAGTAACGATTTAAGATTTTGTTAGATGACTGTAGAGTAGGGTTCCAAAGAACTTAACTTTTTTGGATAATGGAATAGGTATTTATAGTGTAATAAATGGTTTTGCTTTTTCCCATACTTGATATGATTCCATGGATGAGATATTCCCCATTCATCTTATGTCATTGTCCTTTCATCACAAATTATTGACTTAGTGATGTTGGGTTTTCTTAACAGGCCTTAACCCATGAAATATTAGGATTCTTTCCTCTAACAATAACCATATAAGAACAAGCAAGACAAACATGCAGTCCATATCAAGACGACCAACATGTATGGCCTAGAAGCTACAAGCAACAAAAATAGCAAGAAAAAATAATCGCAAGGGATTGAGTAAATTTAGAAATGTTGTGTATGGTAGACTTAATTGTCACATAGGAGACAAACTAAAAAGAAGTCAATTAATTATAGAAGTATGTTTACTTAATGAGAGGACATTTACTTGACATGAAAACAACATCAAATGACTTGTTTGACCACAAAAGACATACTAACAAATTTCAAGTATGCTTGAAAGTTGTAAACTCTCTTCGATTAGTTGAACTTCTAATAGTATAGCTTTTGGCTTCATCTCAAGGTCTTTCTTCTTAGTCACAAGCACTACCTCTCTAAGTACTGTACTTTTCTGACATATGTTTGTTACCTGATTGATTCGTGTTAAATATTTTTTGTAAAAAATATAATATTAATTTAACTTGAAATATATATATATATATATATACACTACAAGAAAAAGATGTTTTTACGACGGTAGCAAAATGCGACGGATATAATCTGTCGCAAAACGTAATATGAGAAAAATAAAATTAAAGGAAACAGAATTACGACGGAAAATCAATGTCCGTCGCAAAAGTAAAACCATAATACGACGGCTTCCGTCGCAAATATGCATAGGCAAAAAATATGAAAAAAATTAACAGCGCATTAAGTGTTTGCGACGGATTCCGTCGCAAAACACTCTTTATGCAAACTTTTTAACCCAAATTTTTCCAAAGTGTTCTCAAGAAACTAAATCTACAACGGAGCCGTCGCAGACATAAAACCAAACTGCGACGGAGCCGTCATGGACATAAAACTAAGCTGCGACGGATTTCGTCGCAGAACAGGCTATATGCAAACTTTTTCCCCCAAAATTTTTCTAAGTGTTGGAAGAAAAAAATAGCGACGGATCCGTCGCAATGCACTTTGAAAAATTTATGGTTTAAGGTTAAAGGTTAAGGGTTAGGGTTTAGCTTTAGCTTTAGGGTTTTAACGTTTAAATTTTTTTAGTAATTACATTTACGCGACGGAGTCCGTCGCAGATATCAATATATGCGACGGAATTCGTCGTAGATATCAATATATGCGACGGAATCCGTCGCAGTTGTTTAGAAAAATTCAATTAATGATTTATACGTTTAAAATAATCATCTTACATATTAAAGTTTGAAATCATTACACAAAATTAAGCTAGGTAGAAGTTAAAAATTTTCTTTGCATTTCAATGCATTTCAAGTGAAAAGTTTTTATTAATTTAGTGAAACAAAATTGTAAATATATCATAGATGTATAAGATAGAAGTTGTTACGTAATTAATCTTTGGATTATTTGTTATCTTTTGAATACCGACATTTGGATGATGAATATAAGGTTTTGAAGTTCGGGTATAGGGTTAAGGATTAGGGTTTAGCTTTAGGGTTTAGATGAATTTTAATAATTAACATGTTGCGACGGCTGCCGTCGCCTTGTGTTAAATAATATATATAATTTTATTTCGATATTATAATATTTTTATAAATTTATAAATGATGTTTTGCGACGGATGCCGTCGCAGAACTAGGTTATTTTTACTTCAATGTATATAATTTTTTTTAAATATATAATTGCACGTTGTGACGGATCCGTCGCATATTACACTGAAGCTTGCGACGGATCCGTCGCAGAACTAGGCTATATATTTTTTTAAATATATAATTGCATGTTGCGACGGATCCGTCGCATATTACACTGAAGCTTGCGAAGGCATCCGTCGCAGAACTAGGTTAATTTACTTTGCGATGGATTCCGTTGCAAAATTCAGTGCATAACTTCACAACGTCGCCTTCCCTTTCCTCCCTTTCCTTCTTTCTCTCCTCCTCCTTCTTGCCATCGCCGTCGACCTCAACACCGCCGTCAGTGAACACCGCCCTCAACACCGCCGTCCTGAGTCCTCCGTCCTCCACCTCAGTCCTCCGTCCTCAGTCCGTCCCACCGCCCTCCACCTCCGTCCTCCGTCTTCAAACGCCGACGTCGTCATCCCGGCTGTCCGGCAGCGAATCCCGCCCGACGTCGTCATCCCGGCAGCCGACAGCGAACCCCGCAGCCGAAGCAAGAGGCCACCACCGAAGCAGGAACCGGCCCACCGAAGCCCACCATCATCGGCCCTCAGCCCGCCGCCACACCGCTGCCCACCGCCGCCTCCGTCGACCCAGCCACACCCCTGCCCGGAACAGCCAACGCCGCCACACCGCAGCCAGCGAAGCACACCGTAACTCTGCAATCTTCGTTTTTAGGTCTTTGATTTGATTGTTTTATATGTGAAAATTCTGAATTTGTGATATGATGTGAATGATGTCTTCATATGAATGTATTGGAAGTGGTAATGGATATCATGTTATGGTTTTGATATTGCTTTCGATTAAGGTAGTCGTGACCATTGAATAGGATTGAGTTTGTGGA
>JAOVYX010020979.1:0-45447 GCA_035668315.1 Drosera spatulata | reverse complement strand
CATGACAGGAAAACCGCGTTCTGTAGCAGCCTGTTCAGGAGATGTAAGAGGATGACAGATCTCAAGCTTTTACCAAAGGCCATTACATGCAAGTTGAACGTCCCATAATCAGCATATGACCGAATGACAACTAACCTTGACTACAGAGGGATCGAGATCAAAAGCTATATAAGGCCATCCCGCCACAGCGCCATCTACACCAGGAGCCAATGGGGCTGATAAAAAATTAGCAAGGACCTGCTTATCAAGCATCATATATTGATCAGCAAAGAGGTGCACAGTAATCTATTTACCAACTGATTGGGTGTAAGAAGAGAACTATTTATTTACCTGACCCATTTGTCCAAATCCAAGGATAACAACGGGATCACTTACATCATAATTAATTGTTTTAGGCACTTTCTGCATTGAGCCAAAAAGATGATAAAGCCGACAAATATATTTGTCCAAGAACTTTGGAGCTGATATTGTTAGTATAAAATATAAGAGGAGCTCGAGGCAAGCGCATACCTCATCCATATCAAACCTTTCACTGAAGAAATCAGCAGCTCGGCGCCCAAGCTCGTTGAGGAATGGTGTGAGTGCCATGGACAACACTACTACAATTATCAGTAGTTTGTTGAGCTCAAGCGGCAACACTCCAAGCCTGCAATGAAAAGGTAAATTTAGCAAAGATGACGAAGGTGGAGCAATGCAACGGTATCGTACTTTTAAGAGGATCAACCTATTTGCCAGCGAGAAAACAACGAAAGAGAATTCTCCTCCCTGTGATAACAGGAACCCTATCCTGATGCTTTCTTGAAATGTCAGTCCCACTCGAGGACCAATAGCTGTTATTATGAGCGTCTTGATCGCAATTAAGCCACCCAAGAGCACAAGCACGTTTGGCCATTCTTGGTAAAGAAGCTGGAGACAGAAAATAAGCCAAACTACATAATTAAATACTTAGAAACGACTTAAAAGAAGATGTGAGTCATAGACTCATCATCACAGTAAATGCAATGAGTGAGAAAGAACAATCAGTTACTAATGATCTCGTTTCTCTAAAGAGTTGCATGACAATTAGACACTCTCTACGATACATGCCATACACAGGATAAGGTGAGCAGAATGCCTACTTTTGCCATATATTATTACAAGGAGTTCTTTGCATATCACATTTCAGAATATTGTCGCCGCAAGGTTTTCAGGTTCGGGTATAAAACCCAATGACAATTATCTTTAAATTTAGTAGTCGAGCTCAGCTCTAAATAGGTATATCCTCGTAGGTTCTGCAACAATTGCCCCCAGACAGGAATCAAAAGCACAAGATTCATCAATGACCATAACCATATACACTAATTCTAATGGTAACTATCAAGTGCATTACAAACACAATCCAATGACATGGTCTTCACTACAGATACCTGCATATCTATTGAAGTTCCTGTTGTAACAAAAAACATTCCAATGAGTAAGCCTCTGAATGGCCTAATATCTGCTTCGATCTGTGTTCTGAAATTTGTTTCAGCCAATAATGCACCAGCCAAAAATGCTCCAAGCTGCAGAACTCAAATGCACACCAGATGAGCATGAAAGCAAGGTATGGATTCAGGATTCGAATGAGATATCAAATATTGCTTCTTCATAAACGAAACATAACCGTGTCACTGAATCCGAGTTTCTGGGTGATAAGAGAAGTCCCTGCCATTGTCAGCAGACAGAGGGCAACAAAAGCTTCGGAGCTTCTTGTTTCGGCAATCACCTAAATTGAAAAACCTATTACTCTGATTATATTTCAACTCCATTAAAGGGTATAGACTAGTATTGGCCAAGAGCAATTCTGAAAGTACCTCGAATACTCGCCTCAGGAAAAATTTTCCACCAAGAGAAAGCAACCCAAGCCCACCCAGTGCCTTTAAACTTTCTTTTAGGAGCATTGGCCAAATGCTTTCCTGCACCAAACTCTTCACGACCCAGAAAAAAACGTCAGCCCACCTACTAGCATTCAGATAACTTCCGAACGTTACATGAAGATCCCAAAAATAAATAAATAAATAAATACACAAAGAAATGAAAAAATGAAATATGCAAATGCAAGGAGCTGAATTTCCTAGATGAAGCGGAGTCGAGAGAAGCAAGATGAGGTGCATGACAAAGATATCACACACCTGGCTCTCGATCACAGGAAGTATGACTAGAAGAGGGACAACCACTATGTCCTGCAGCAGTTACAATAAATAGGCCTATCAGATAGAAACCTTGAGTTCTACGGTTCATTGTATTGTTTTAGAACGTGAAAAAGAAACAAAGTGACAAAGTTTGTGATGCAAAGATCACCCACTATTAAGACTATTGGACTTAACCTGTAGCAGAAGAATTCCAAAAGTTGCAGAGCCGAATCTGGTTGGAAGTTCACCTTTGTCTGCAAGAAGCTACAAAACATACTGTAAACCCCAGTCACTGAAATAATCTTCATCAAACATTTCGTTAATCTAATAACATCAAACAGATATCAATTGATTAATTATTGAGGAAGTTGAAAAGAGAAGAGCTTAGTCAGAAAAGAAGTCATACATTGACAACAGAGATAATACCACCCTACAAAAGCTTAATCATGGTTCCTGATTCTAAATGGCACAGTAATATCATTCTTGAGATTTAGTTTTCAATAATTAAAGCTCGGGTTAAAAAATGAAACAGATAATTCTTAACAACAAAGTCTGCATATGTTGATGAGAGCATATACGTTTACCAAGCGATTCGCATAAAAGCAAGAGTTATGTTCCAATAACTAGTACCTGCAAAACAAAGGCGGAGGAGGACAAAGACAAAGCAGCACCAATCACTATTGCTTCATCAACAGTTCTGATATTTACCTGCATTAAGGGCAACACAATGAGAAGGCAATCATCCGAGGAAGTATTAAAAACCTGTGCATGATTTCTTGTGTGTAGGTGATTGAGAAAAATACCCTGATGTTATTGCAGCATTGTCTGAACAACCTTTTATAGGAGGATTGACTCAAAAGAATATCGTATAGCCAATAAAGCTCAGGGGAAAAAGGTTTAAAAAAAAAAACGAATCTTACAAGATCAGGTCTAGAGTGAAACAGGAACTGCAAAATTTTTGTTCCAATAGCTCCATTGGGAGGAAGCTCAAATGCTGTGAAGGCAAGAGTTGACAATAAAACCTTCACCACAAAAGTACAAATCATATAAGCAAGCATGTAAGAATCAGAGATAATGAAATTTCCAAAACAAAGCTGTCAAGGTAGAAACCAAGCATTAAATTTATATACAAAGTATCATAGGGAAAACCATTATAACGTGACCAAAAAGATGATCTGATCCTTCAAAAAGAAAATAAGATCCATAATACCACTATCCCTGATAACCATTTTAGGGAATAGCTATTTGGATACATCTCAAGGAACATGATCAACGCAATTATGACTCTTTCAGTCTTTCCTAACTTAAAAACATTCATTTTGAAGCCTAGCTCAACAATTGAACTCTTGCTCTAAACAGGAATAGCTTTTCCCTAGTTCACCCCCACAAAAATTAAGATGCAGAACATGCCTCTCAAGTTATTGTTATCCAAGTGCCTTGTAGATCAATAAGACTAAGTACACCAAATAAGTGCTTTCTTGGCCTTAACCGAAAAATCCCATGTCAGAGATTGGCATATAGAATACTCTACCAGATAAAATAGAATACTCCATCAGAAATTGGCACAAAGTAATACAGGCTCATTAGTTCAAGTGCACCAAGAAACATCCATCTGTGCCAGCTATTATTTTTCAAGAGTAGGACGTACTAGACTTGACTGACGAAGTCATCCTATTTCTGACCGTTCATATGCCGAAACAAATGCATGATAAAAGGAGGAGGTAACTCTATTTCTTGAAGACCACCGAGACATGAACTAAAACGCAGAACATAAAGAACCCCGAGAACACCACAAAGGCTCAGGTAATAGCACTTTCTTCCATATTACCTGTGAGAATCCCATGACAAAGGCAAACTTGGCAAGAGTCTTCAGCCTTGAAAGTGAAAGTTCCAACCCCATCTCAAACAGCTGAAACAACAGACATCGACAGGGATAGATTTCAGTCCCATGAATAAATATGTAAATGTAAGTCAAACAAAATATTACAAGCTTCCAATCTTTTCCATAAAGAAGGGAAGCTTCACAGAATAGTCTTTATGTTGGATGAATAAACTCGAATCTAAGTAAAACAAAATATTACATGCTTCCAATCTTTTCCATAAAGAAGGAAGCTTCACAGAATAGTCTTTATGTTGGATGAATAAACTCGAATCTACGAGATGACAAGAATTAGATAAATCAATCAAGAAACTGCATAGACTGAGATGAAAGTTATACCAGAAAAAGTACACCCCACTCTGAAAGAACCTTAACATCAGTAAGGTTCCTGATAAGGCCAAATTGGTTGAGGACAACACCAGCGAAGAAGAAGCCAAGTACCTGGGTCAAGAATCACAAGCTTTCGTCATTATCTAACAAAAATTAACTGCAAAAAAGCAAGAATAGAAACTACCAATTACTGCAGGTTCTTCTAAGTTTCGGACAGAATCGATCAGGCAGACAAAACAAGGCCAGATGAAGACCAACATTTGAAAGAACAGCTAAATACTCACTGGGCTTGCTTTCAAGATCCTGAATGTAGGGACAATCAGAACTGTGACGGCTAGAAAGGTCAAGGTATCCAATCCTAAATCGTTGATCACATCTATAGCAGAAGCTACTTCCAGAGTTGAACGCAACTGAGAACCTTTCCTCATGGTTGGTGTATATATGGACGAATATGATCCTCCCGAACCAAAAAATGGAAGTAGTTCAAGAGATGGTCTCTTAGCCCTAGTCCATCTGATGCTTGGATACAGAGCAGATGATGGCACCTGCACTGTCAGATACTTGGATGGCGACCAATGGAGAGATTGTCCATATAGACAAGAGACGTTGCAATGCCATGCCTTGAATACACTTGCACTACAGCTCCCTGCTTCACTCTGCAAATAATCAACAAGCAATTAGCACCAGAATAATTCCTAACACCAATTACATTTAGGTAGCACCCTCAATAAGAACTGCGATCATGGCCATGGATCACATATCACAAAGAAATAAAGCATACAGCGCTGCAGAAGTGCAAGTTCATACAAATGATAAAGTTCTCCTTTCATTGACTTCTTGAACCAAAGAAGAGTTTTTCCTAGATCAATTTCCACCTCAAGATAATACTAACGGCATTGCATCAATGTCGCAATTACCATTGTTTCACCAGAGAAACATTGAGTGTAACACCATCAAACTGAAAGACAATGAGATCCACATCCAACCCACAAAACACATAGAGCATACTCACTTGCTATATCTCTCAACCAATACCGATCACCACTTAATTGATCATTGCGCGAATGCAACCCAAACCCAAACTCCAACAAGGGAATCGATCATTGTCCGTACACCTCAAAGCATCTACTTTCTAATTCCAGATACAATGATCAAATGGGCAATCAGTATAACAGCAGCACAACTGCAGTTTCCAAGATTCCAATCCAACTGATTGTGCAATCCACTATGTCTTTTCAACCTCGAAATCCAATAGAACCAGAACAGTACAATCCACAAATGCAATTCAACAATAAAAAAAGACCATGCTATCAAGTACATCAAAAACATCAATTACCCTGAGAGCTGGAGAGCGAAATCGTGGCTCCAACATCTCTTAACCCTTTTTCCCTCAACAAAAAATAATCAGTGCCCAAATGGGTAACCTCAAATCCATCATCTTCAACTGTTCGAAGTGAGTGATAGAACAAGAAGCTTAGAATAAAGCCGTGATAATCCAAGCAAAAGCTTTGATTTTTTGGCTATGCCCATATGAGGAAGGAGAGGAGGACAATGAACCACAACTTCAAAACTTCCAAGGATCTTTTTCAATGAGCTGAAAAATGCTTGTGTGGTTTGTGGTGTGAGTTTACAGTTGGAGGAAACACGAGAAGAGAAGATGTTGAGCGCCGATGTGGGGTGTCCACTTATCCTTCTGGATAATGTTTACAAGTTGATCCCGACCAAAGCAATGTACAGGGAAGTGCAGCGAATAGAGAGTGGCTTGATGATTGGCTGACATCGATCTTCTTGTTGTAAAGCTGATCGAGAGTAAACTTCGTTTTTATTCACAGTTTTACTGATTGTAGCATTCAAAATCACCAGAGGAATCGACTTGTTGGTCATCGGCTTGTAAACTCATGATGGATATGATTCAACCGCTGCATTGATGCACACAAAAAGTGATCCTGATTTAACGTAATGATACTAACACCACAAGTATACTATCTGAAAGAAAAGATGACACAAGAGATTTACAATGGGATAACCAAGTGTACAATTCAAAGATAAAATCCACCCATAAAGAAGATTTTATTTAATTACAGTCAGTCAAATTCTATGAAAATATGTAACTGACATTGCATACAGGAGAGTTCGAAATATATCTCATGAGCTGTAATTACATTGCTTCAAATACATGATTCCTTTCCCTGTTATGGAAACCAAACAAGAGCAAAGCAGCTCATCCATGGACTCCAAACAGTAAATTCAGAAGTTAGTGGCACAAACCAAAAGCTGAGAGACAGTACTGCCCCATACCGGGAAACCAAGGACTTCAACTTCAAACGTCATCCAATGCAATTCTTTCTACACATCACAATTCAGCTGGGGGAGGAAAATGAGAATGAAAGGGCTTCTGTCACAAGAAATCAACTAGAAGGATTCGCATTTCCTGGAACAAACTTGAGTGAAACACTGTTGACACAATGGCGCTCGTCCGTAGGTGTAGGAAACCCTTCGCCTTTGAAAACATGTCCAAGATGCCCACCGCAGGCGGCACAGGTGATCTCCACCCTCCTTCCATCAAGATCGGGCTGGAAAAAAAAACATGCCATCATGATCCTCAAATAATTTAAGGTAGTGGAAAGATAAGCATATTGTGAATGCATCCCTATGACAATGCTCATTCGATTTGCCAACTCATGTGCAAATGGTACTAAACCAAAGCACACCAGTCACACTCAAGACAAAGAAAAAAAACGATAAAATTTAAAGCATAAGGAGGAACTCACAGTGCGGTTTATAGCTCCAGGAAAACCTTCAAAGAAAGCGGGCCACCCACAGCCTGAGTTGAATTTGGTGGTCGATTGATACAGGGGAGTTCCACATCCTGCACAAGTGTAGATTCCTTCTTCGAAGAACTTGTTGTATTCCCCAGTTCCAGGGTACCTGCAGCATACTACATTCTCAGGATCGGAAACAAGGGTTGCTGTCCAAATAACTCCTTAAGCAGATAATCACATATTCATATCAATCATACTGAAACTTCAGATGACTTCTGATTTCAGTCACAGACCAAAAGTAAACAAGATTTCCTTCTGGTGAATATTTAAAACAAATAAAATGATCAATTTTGTCAAAAGATAACCAAGTAAAATTCAGATATTCAGACTCAATAGCAGCCTTTCACTTCAAACCAACATATAGTACAAAATCATTCGCTCTTGTTTATATTTCCGTTGCAGGTATCTGAATGTACAATAAAAGCAGTAAAACGATACAATAATTACTGAACCGTGTGTGGGTGGGCACTAGATGCACATCCTCTTCTAGCAAATAATTCAATAGGTTTTGAAATCCTAAGATGAAACACAAAACGCAGCAGTTATACTCTAATATTCATGAAAATAATATTGTTCCTGTAAGATCTGCAAAACTGAGTGAGCAACGTTGCCATTAGATATGTGCTACTGTTGACCCACGACTCAAAGAGTATCCTGGGCTCCAAATACTAGGCTGTGTGTTGTTGTTTAAGCATCCCCAATTTTGAAAATGATCAAAGCTCTTTAAGGAAAAAAATCCTTCCACCTGTCACTTGAAATTCTAGACTATAGTATAGCCATCATATGAACCTGAGTATCTAATTATCAACGTCACGTGTCATTTCCTACATTTCACAACACGAATATGGCTAAAATCTGGCCTAACGTGCATCAGTAATATTCAGCAAAACCAGGAAAATAGGTTATCAGCTCCAACATCAACTTTGTCTACATCCGTTAATGGGAATCGTGGGCAAGAGATCACATTTCCAATGTAATATGGCTATTCACTAGAATCACTAGTAATGAGCATGGTTCTTGCATTCACTAGCACCACCATACACTGTGCCGTGGTGCACCAAGGAGCGAACTGTCTTCTCAACCAATGAAAACTCTAAAAAACTCATGTTCCACCTGCATTCGAAAACTGCACGAAAACGTGAGAAACCCTATTCTTGTGATGTGCCAAATTTCAACTCATTTCTAATCACTTTCATGAATTATCCACTTTAACCTCGATTTCATTCAGTATATAAGCCCTTGCCAATAACATCATCATCAGATATGTTCTAATCATCGTTAGGAACAATCAACCATAATCACATACACGAATACGATTCAATCGGCAGTACCAAACAATCGCACAATCGCGCAATCAACACACTGATCCTTATACTATCACCACAAACCAGCAATAATCACAACACCACAAACATCAAACAAATCAAACAACTATAAGATAAACAATCAGTAAAATCTCGAGTGAAATACTCAGTCCCCTTCTGCCTCAGTATCCGAAACTGCTCCGGCGAAAG
This sequence comes from Drosera spatulata, assembly GCA_035668315.1. Classification (NCBI taxonomy): domain Eukaryota; kingdom Viridiplantae; phylum Streptophyta; class Magnoliopsida; order Caryophyllales; family Droseraceae; genus Drosera; species Drosera spatulata. Next base: position 36,752 of record JAOVYX010020979.1, on the reverse strand, counting down.
CACCGCCCTCCACTCATCCTCCGATTTCTTCACAGCCCCACCACCTGACCCCATCGCACCAACACCACCACTCAACCACCTCCGACTCCGTTCAACCCCACGGAACACAGATGACGAAGCCCCACCGATTCTCGATTTTGACGAGATGGGTCTCGAATTGGGCCCGATTAAGAAACTGGGCAGTGATGAATTTGTTGAAAGACTGGGGTTGGTGAGGGATTGGGAGGGAGAGGGATGTGATTGATAAAGAACTGAGGATGAGGAGAGTTGAAGAAGGGGAGGTTGAAAATGGTGGTGGTGTTCTGAGAAATTGGAGACCCATCTGAGATTAGAACATTTGGATTTGGGTTTGAATTGTTCAATGGTTCGAAGATGGGACGTGAATGGGTGAAGTGGCGTTTGGTTTACGCTGATGGGTGAGTGGATGATGGTGCGGTGACTTGGCCAACGTTTACCCGGTCCAAGTTAATCGGAGACTTGACTTTATAGTGAAAATATCAGGGACTTTCGAAATCATGGTCATGCGATGTTATCAATTGTGAAATATACACCATAATGTTGGAATGGATTCCAATAGAAATTTGTTGCATTCATATGATATGTACAATGGGTTATAGAAATACTTATCGTCTGCATTAAAAAATATTACATCCTTCGTCACATAATACATGCAATATTTTGATATCATCATTATATTACATCATTCAGACATATGTCCTAACGTTCCTCAATGATGCGTGGATCATCATTCTTCCACTACTTACACCTCAGATCAATTATAGCCCCTTTTGATATCAACACACACTATTCAACATCATGACGAATGTCTGAATTTACAATATGGTGTAAATAATTTTTTTTACAATCAAACTTCATATCCTCCCTAAAATCGGAATGAGAAAGGGTAACAATCGGTTCATCACGATCATTGACTGCTTCTAATATCCAATTCACATCGATGTATATTAAACCGGATGACTCCATCTTAAAGTCGGAACAACAACAACAACAACAATAATGTTATCACTGTCAGCGGCTTGCACACGATAATCATCTTCATCATCCTCACCCTCACCGTTTTCAGTTTGTATGTGATCATTATCATTATTGTCATCCTCACTGTCAGAACTAATAGGTTCATCGCCATTTTCCATTGCATCATGATCTCCTTGGACATCAGGCTCGTCTTCATTGTCCACGTCATTATCAAAATTCGATAAATAATCGTTTTCTTTGTCGAAGGCTTGACTACTGCTGCTCCGTTGTTGTTGAGGACGAGATAAGGAAGGGAATGACGAGGTGATGATGATCTTGTGATCGTTATGTGTTTTGAAAGAGGTTGATAAGGGTTTTGGTGTGTTTGTTAGCAATGGAGAATTGGGAAGGGTGGAGAGAATGAAAGCCGTAGAAAATGAAGAAGAATGTGAGGGTGATGAGTGAAAGTGATGGAGTAGGAATGATAGAAGATGAATGGTGTATGTTGAAAAGGGTGGGCGGCTGCTGTAGAGGAAATTTTGTGCGCGTATGTACCACTCCTCAAAATATCCCATTCTTTTTCTATCTTGAATAAGCTTTGTCCGTATATTATTTATTCGTATTTTATAATATTGTAAAGCCCCAAAAAATTGAAATCAAATAAATATAAAAAAAATTATGATTAAATAATAGTTTGTAAATTAATATACGTAACAAAATATGCGTTTCTTCGTTTATAATAAATTAAAAGAGAAAAAAGAATCTCATTTCAAAGTTTTGAGACACAACGTTGCGTTCATAACATTAAAACTTGTGACGAAGTTGGGATAATTTTTTATCGCAAAAAAATTTGAAAAATTATATGTTAATTAATAACATGATTTTTCGAGCGTGGTGGTAAAGTTTGAGCGAATACTGTAAAAAATATGGGATTAACTGGTCCTGCGATTAAACGAAACGGGGATGTTTTTTTTTTTTTTTCAAACAACCCACTAAACTCATTTCCCTCCTTTTCTCCCCACCACTTCTCCTACCATCTCCACTCCTCCCTCCCTGATCTAGCCACCAAAGATCTCCACTATCTAAATCCCACTTTCATGCAAATCCTCTCCTTCTTATACTTTCTTTCCTTCCCTTGTCATATCTCTTTGTAAACCAACAAGCGGGGCTGTGGAGTAGCTTGGCAAGAAGGGGAAAATCATCTTGGATAGCAAGGAAACACGAGAGGAAGAAGGAAGGAAGCGGCACAAGTACGTCCCGTTCAAAGGAGTGGAACCGAGTTAGCCATACCAAGTCAAACCCAGCTCAAAACCGTTTAAACAAGTGGGTAAGCATTGTGACTCTCATAGCTTAGTCTCATACAGTCCATTTGTAGCTAATAACAAAAGAAACGGTAAGAAAAACAAGTCACGGATGGTTGAAATGCGTTTATGAGCTAAAAGATGGGTTATGCTCGTGAGACCCGGAAACCTATGATTTAATGTATCAAACAAGCCTAAAACTGAAAAAACATGACAAGAACTAAATAAATGTTATGTTTATGAAGTTTTAGATTATTTGGGATTGAATTGATTAGGAAAAACATGATCAAGAATCACCAATTTGATTAAGAAACGAGGAAGTTATACACATTTGAATTCAAGCCAGAAAATTTGAAAAAATTATTGAAGTTTCGGGGCATTTTTACCACCATTGAGAGAAAGTAATCTTCTTGGTTAGAGATTTTATGAAAAATTATACACTCTTTAATAAATCATGGTATTAATATATATTGAATCCTCATATGTTTAGTTTCTATAAAAGATAATAAATCATGATTCGGAGAAAAGAATCTTAAGTTATAAATTAAAACATACGCATATATTAATCTGTAAAAACTGGCTACAGAGATGAATTTGTTACCTTATATAAAATTATGTAGGAAGTTTTAAAAGACAAGCCTTATATCAATGTAAAGGTATGGAAGTCTAGTTTCTAGAACAGTTTATCAATAATTATTTAAAGTTGTATATAGAGAGTTATGAGCGAATTAATGAAGTAAAGTCAAACTATCTGAAGTAGTAGGAAATATAAACTTGAACTAATTAACTGATTTTATTGAACTAATTAACTTTATATCACTGGAAAAATCATGAAGTCTAGTTTCTGTTGAATTTTACGGAATTATTTTTGGAATTGTATACAATAAGTTATAGATTTAAAAACGACGAAAGGTACAGATGGACAAATCTATGATACTCGTTCCAAAGGCCGAGAAGCTTACTTCAAAGGCAGGAACGTTCATTCCAGACACTGAGACATCCATTACAGAGGTCAGGATATCCGACTTAGGGGTCGGGATGTCATCTCAGAACCTTTTGGATCGAGAATGATCGTCTTGATCCCAAAACAACTCCAAACACTCACAATTAGCACTAATGGTTTCGTGCGAAGTATGAATAAACATGTTTAACACCGTAACGCGAACAAACAAATGTATTAATATGTGAATCATACCATGATATAGGATTTGAAGATCCCATCCGTTGAGACGTAAAGAACAAGTTGAGCGTGCGTATGAGGAAATTACAATAAGAAAGTAACGCTTAGATTTCTGCTTTGGATGGCGATACATATTAATATACTAATTGCATATTAACGAGTGATGGGTAGTTTTGCCTTGTGCGTTGTGTGATGTTGTGCTGTGTTATATTTGCATTTTCGTGTTATTGTATGATTATATGGTAGCACTTGTAGCTTATCGCAGTTTATGATAATCTAACCCTGATAGTCCTAATGTTAGGGTTTTGGTAGGTTTTTCTCCGATAACCCTGTACGATATATATATGAATATGATAAAGACAAGTGTTAGGTTTACAAGGTTTGACACACGATAATGAACAAAAGATTAGGGTTAATACAGATTAATCCTATAAATGATGTCATGTTAAAGATGAACATGCAAAATAGGAATGAATTTATGAGAGGTGAGGTTAAACTCCGAGTTTGTTAATCTTACTGAGTTGTTACACTGTGACTTAGGAAAGATGTCAGGTTAAACTGTACAGGGATGAGTAGTTGCGACTAATCATCTTATACGTGTAGACAACCCTATGAGGTTGTCAAGTTGTGGGGTATCTCGCTGCACGAGACCCTTGAACGTCGTTACAGGTTGATCCCCTGTTTCGACTGACCCCGGATTTTAAGCTTCTAAAAGAAGCTATAGATTTGCATGTTTGGTCAAGGTCACAGTGTTAACAAGAGGATACTTGTGGTCTGTCATGAATGTTAATTACGTGACTGATTTTGTTATGGTTTCAGGACATATTGTTCTCTCTTCTTTCCTTTTTATGATTCCCCTGAAGAGGGGGCCGACACGTTACTGAGCTCGTATAGCTCACGGCGTTGTTTTTCTTTTGTTTTTTGATTTCCATCTTTTCAGATGCAAGACTTGAGGACGGATTTTGATTAAATTATGATCCTGTTTGTAATATTAATATTTGGGACAATATTTCTAAGTTTCTACTGCTTTAATATGTAATAAATAAGTAAATTTGTGGATTTACTTTGATAATACTTTAAGTGTATTTTCATTTAGATTTATTCCAAATCGAGTTAAGTTAAATTGACTGGTTAGGGTTTGTGGGATCCTAGCGGTAGTAATGCCACGAGGGATTTCAGAAAAGGACTTGAAAATCGGGACATTATAAATATTGATACAGATAATTAATTCGTATCGATTTAATTATCCCAAAAATAATAATATCGTTTCCCAACTAATTATCCAATATTTCTGGATAAAAATTATTAATTCTGACGCGAAATATTTATAACGTTATTCGTTCATAATATTTATTTACACGTTCATTTAATATTATATATTTTAAATAACAAAAATTTTGAGTATTACATGACCTTACACGACACCACCGAACTTGGTAGATTGGTATAGACTTGATAATTTCATACACACAGTACATAGCCCATGGTTTTCCTATATGTGATCCCATTGTTTTGCTTTATCAGACGCGGAATCATGTAACGCAATGACGTACCCCAATGTGGCAAAAGAATCCACACCACTGACCACACCAACGCACCATGCTGCCCTCCACATGCATACACCCCATTCCCCATTATTGGGCCGGTCAGTGGGCCCCTAAGCCACAACCGAACCCAGATGCCCACGTCCATGACCCATATGATTCAGGCCCGCAGTCTAATTCCATCCAGTCAACACTCTTCTGTTCCACGTGCCCCCGCCGGAGCTCACGTTTCGCATCATCGATGTGGGCCCACACAAGCTGAGTCCACTGCCTCATCACCACCCAGAAGAAAACAAAATACCGTCTACGAGATACTCCCTTCTCCCACAAAATCCATAACTTTTTTGATTAAAAATCAAACATAATATTTTATTTTTTTATTTTAATTTAATATATAATATGAAACGATTATATATAATTTGATATAAAAACGAGATTTATTTATATATATATAAAATAATATAAAATATATATTATAAAAAATTAGAGGAGAGTCTAACACCTAAATTGAATCTAAATAAAATAAACATGCGAATTATGTCCATCTTATAACCAAAAACTTATATTACTTTTTATTTTTTAACACATTGATATGTCCATCTTTTTTACACATACCACAGCATGCGTGTGTTGCACTTCCGGTGTTTTGAAAATGAGAACATGGTCTCTTTGTTCGCCCCTTTCTAGTAGGTTTGAGGGAGTAAAACTTAATAGTGAAAATTAAACAATTTATTAAGATTTAAGTATTGTTAAGAAACGAATATGAATAGCTAGTCGGGATTCTTTCCAGTTCAGTTACACCATCCTCCTCCATTTCCGCCTCCAGTCCCATCTCCTCTCACTCTCCACTCTCGTACTCCAAACCCTCGAAATCACCCATTCCATCACATTCCCCTCCCTCAAATGGAATCCCACAAGCCACCACCGCACCCTGACCCCGCCGCCGCCGCCTCCCCGCCAGCCCCACCACTCGATCACGACCCCTCGGCCAACGAAACCCTGATTCAAACCCCAGTCCCTTCGAAGATCAAGTTCATGGTGAGCTACGGCGGGAGGATCCACCCTCACCCGAACGACGGCCACCTCTGTTACCTCAGCGGCGACACCAAGATCCTTTCCCTCGATCGCCCCGCCACCCCCACCCTCACCTACTCCTCTCTTCACAGGAAAATCTCCTCTTTCTACTGTTACAGTAACATAAATAAAAATGATAATGCTGATTTCATAATCAAGTATCAGCTCCCTGGCGAGGACCTAGACGCACTCGTCTCCGTCACCGACGACGACGATCTCGAGCACATGATGCACGAGTACGATCGCCTCCAACAGACCGCCATCAACCGGCCTGCGCGGCTCAGACTTTTCTTATTCCCCGCCTGCAATTCCCCGGTTCAGAGAACCGGAATCGGGTCCGGTTCAAACGGAGAGGCGAAATCAACTGTTGAAAAATTCATGGACTCCCTCAACCCTCCCAGCGTTCGACCAACGACTCTGCCGCCGCCTGAGTCGGCGAATAACGACGTGGATTTTCTGTTCGCATTGGATGATAAGGGGAATAATGATCCGATGATCAAGGCGGATCAAGATCACGAGAACGTGTCTGGATGTTCGCCTCGCAGTCACCAATGCGATCCCCAAATCGACGCCTCGATTTGGGAACTGAACAAGCACCTCTTCTCCGATCACGTGCAGCCAAAGTGCGATGAAATCAAAAACTCGATGGCCGATTTCCAACCCCCGAATTCGCAGAATCTGTCGCCGCCGATGATGCTGATGCCTTACTGGCCTGCGCCTCCGGCGCCGCCGCCGCAGCAGTACATGTTTCCGGCCTCGTTGTATCACGCGCAGATGGTGAGGCCGGTCAACGGTCAAGGCTGTCAAGGGTGTTATCATATCTGCGGGGCCGGGGAGCATCAGGCGATGTACGGTATGATGCGGCCGCCGTCGCCGATGATGAGTGTCGGGGGCCTGCCGACGAAGGTTGGCGCGGCTGATGGAATGGGGGACGTATACTACACTGCTGTGCCGAGTGTGGCGACAGCTGCGGCGGTCAATGGTGAGGTGAGACCGGTGGTGTTGGCCGGGGAGGGTAAGATCACGGCGGCGACGCATAATCTCCCAACTGCAGCGTGATTGTGAAATGTTTATTTATTTTTAATGAATAAATAAATCAAATGTTGTTTTAATAATGTGTTGTCGTGGTATAAATTTGCTTGTGGAGGGGTGATAATAGCTTTAACGTGCGATGGGAACAATATGATTGTAGAGAGTATGTTGATTAAATTATTCTTAGAGATGATTATTGATATTTGGACTGTGCTGCATTATTCCTAAGTTTTGAGAAGTCAATCTTTTGTTTAAAAATGTCAATTGGCACAACATTGGAAATGGGAGGTCGCCGTAGACAGGAAGAAAATTCAGGGGTTCCGTCATTCTCGTGGAGTCACGAGCTTATTCTCGAACTTAATTTCAATACTTGCGCTTTGTTCTCAATGTTTGATCTTGTTCTGGCCATTAATGTGCTTTTTAAGTTATCTTTTCTGGAATTTTTCATTAATGTTCATCATCAAAATCTAGACATTGGCATAGTGAGCATTTACATTAATTGGTCTCCACTTCATGATGATTAAAGTCGAGAGTGGCGAATGTACCGTCAAATTCTTTGCTTTCAGTTGTTTAAGTGGTAATTAAACTCTAGGGAGAGATAAAAGGAGTAAAATCAACATCCTTGTGAGTTTTACGCATATGTCTTGGTAACTCATTTAAATTAGGTATCGTGATCGCACGTAATTTCCACACACTTCTACCTTGTTCTCCACACTGCGTTATGCCTTATAAGGACATGTAATCAATGTTGTGACGGTTTTGATTCTCATTTTCTTTAATAGGAAAATAAGAGTAGCTCATGGATATGAACAAAAAATCATTCTGAAGAAATTACCGTGCATAATCGTCCTGATATCCTCAACTGTATCGAGTTCAGTGTGTGAGTCAAAATATGACAGCAGAGGAATCAATTGAAGATACCGGAGAATTTCGTTGAACTGGAAGCTACCAACTTGCTAGCTGTTGAGACATATCGATTCCATTTATTCATTACGTACTAGACAACAAATTGTAATGACTGATGTCACCGCTCTAGATGTCTCCTAATCGATCGGTTTCTTTCATCACTTTCTTCTTTTTGGTCCACTCATGTATGTACATGGAAGCTATATAAAACCATTCACCAAAAAAGGAAAGCAAGTATCGTTAGCTTCTTGTAGCCTATACACAGCACAACAAAGAATTGCAAATAGATCGAAGAAGAAGATGAATACTGAACTGAAGTATGCTTATCCTTATCCTGCCCAAGGTAACACGACCTTCAATTAACTACTTTACGTGTGCACACTTCGCAGATTGATGTTTAAGAACCCTGTATAAGTTTGCAGATTATTTGATTGATTGTGAAAAATTACCTGTAATAAGCTTTTGATCGAGGATCTTGAAATCGGAGTAAAATAGATCAAGTAAAATGATATTTTCAATATATAAATCTTGGAATTTGTCCTTACAAGATTGGTGTGGTTGGAAAGCGAGAACCACAAACAGTACTCTTGGACACTTTATAGCGCTCAGGGGAATTCATAGTACATTCCCGGAGGGTGTGGGGTTTCCTTAGCTGATGGTTTTGCATGCTCGGGTTACTACCAGGGGCCTCCAGTGATGGCACCTCCAGGATATGAGCCATATGGTGCTCCTACACAACCTCAAACAGGAGGTTTCTTAGATGCATGGTATGCATAGTAGCTGCTATATATACATGTGTATATACCAATTGATGTTACTAATCCCTTTTTTCGGTTCTATTTGGTTTTGGTTACTGCAGCCTTGCAGCATTATGTTGCTGTTGTTTGCTGGACGCCTGCTGTGACCCTTTCTCTTGTACTGGTGGTGTAAGAAAGTCGAGTAAACCCGTCATCAAAGCGTCTTGCTTCACATAAGCTTTTACAGCGTGTAGTACTAGAATAGAAGTGAACTGTGAACTTACCTTTCGGGTTTCCATCTGTAAAATCGCTAATAGCTTCCAGTTATTATTGTAAAGACCAGTCATTTCCATTTTCAAATCCTGATGTCAACATGCCTGATGCCTTGGTGAAGGCGTTTATTAGTATTTGGACACAAACACCAAGCATCCATTACAAGGTATTCAAGAGGTGACATTGCAAGATCCTTGTGAATTACTCCTATCCCGAAGATGATTGTATATTGATCGTATATGAAGATAAGCGAGATTAATGTTGTTCTTTTCATTACTACATTACAGCCACTAACAAAATTCTAAGGACAGGTTTTACCCAGTTCAAATACATTCCCAATCTTCTTTCCAAGAGATCAAACGACGACAACTAACGACATCAAAGACAATTCCCATAAGGCAAACCACATGGACAATAAAAGAAAAACAACTATTTATTCTCTTTCTTCTCAATTTTATTATATCGTTGTTCAGAAAAATTACAATAAGCTAACTTGACACACGATAATTTATATATATATATATATATATTATTTTTCTATATTAAGATAAAATTGTCCTTTGATTTTTTTGAATGAGAGGGATGAGAAAATGAAAGAAATGAGAAAAACTAATGTGATGGATTAATATGATATTAAGTAAAAAATACGAATGTTTTGATACTCCATCTGTTCCATAATATAAACAGCACTTATCTATTTTGGATCGTCCCAAAATATATATAACATATCATATTTAGTAATTTTTTCACATAAAAAATATCAAAACAAATACCATTTGTTATATTACACACATTATCTTTCATCATAACTGTTACAGTAAACCCCACTACCACCAAAAAAATATTTCTTCTTTATCAAAATGCACAAAAATTCAACACACACATAAATCCGCTTGTCGGATCAAACCGTTGCCTATATTTTGAAACAGAAGGAGTATTTTTATATGGAAAAAATTTATACATATGATAATATTGTAATTTAATTGGGATAATTCAATTTAAGAAATGTTGTAATTTTGTTGGAACGGAGAGAATATTAAGAACCAGTGTCTTTGTTAGTTCTACTAATGACACAACTATCTACATCTCATACTCCCTTCGTCCCATTTAAATTGAACGATTTAACCTGACATGATAATTTATGTGTGTAATGAATTAATAAATAATGATAATTTTATCTTTGTGACTATGTGAGATAAATAAGTGAGGAAAAGATAAAAGAGAAATAATGATGAGTGGATTGATATGATATAAAATAGGAGTAATTTGATTTTTTAATTAAAAAAATTAATAAATAAAAAATATAATAATTTAAATAAAATCATAAAAAAATATAATAATCTGAACGAAAACAAAGAAATATTATTTTAGACCGAAAGAACACATGAGCTCCATGACGGTGATTCAAATCCCAAGCATCGAGACACGCACGACAACAATCACATAACACCAACTGTTATCCCATTTCTCGCACCCACTCCTGAAAGCGACGTCGTCGAACCCCGCCGTGTTCACCTCTCCTCGCCCCATCTCCGCCACCCTCCGTTCTCCGCCGCCATCTCTAATCCGCCTCATTTCCCTTCTCTCACACAACACCATACACTCCGCCGTCTCCTTTCAGCCTTTGTTTCTCGCCGGCGTTGATTTCTATGGTGTTTCGGGCCTCGAAATTGTCGACATTGTGGTCGGAGCAGTGAATCGGGCTTCAGACGAGGAGAGCGAGGCTGAGGGATTGTGGATTTGAGGAAATGAGGCAGCTCTGATTTCAGGTTCGAGGAATTCTCAGGCTAGGGTTTGGTACGGTGCAGTTCTCGTTTGTTTTGTTGTATCTCAGATTCTGTGCTTTTGAGCTTGTGATGTTCGATTCGTGCAATGACAATGTTCTTTGATTTACTGTTGTGCTCCGCTAGCTTGTCGTTTGGTAGAAATCGTCATATAATTGTATGCTCGTTACAAGTGTGTAAGAACAAAATACTCAATTTATATGTCGTTGAGACCAATATATACAAATTAAAAAATCTTAATTATGTCTTTGTGAATGATGAAATTCCATTCTTGTCCTTATTGGATTTTGAAAGTTGCGTTTATACTGAATAAATCATAGAATAAAGTGCAATAATTCATGGTAAAAGGGTAAGAAACCTTAATTTTTGTCTAGATTATTTCCCACTAAAGATATTCTGTTTTTTTAATCAAAAAAGATATTTTGATATTTAGATCAAGAACCGGCCGCGGAATCCTTAGCAACTTGGGAATGGGTTGCAGTGGCAGGTTGAGTAGCTATCCTCTCAAACATCAAATAAATTGAAACGGAGAGAGTATCAGTTTAGGATGGAAAAATGTCGAAAATTCACTGCATAGAAAACTCGGAGGCTTATAAGAAATTGGGGGAAAAGGAGAGTCGAATCGCTTCAGTTCTTTTGTTGGACTAGAGACATTGGTAGTAGAGACATCATATTCGTAGTGGAGACATTGGGGTTGCATGTGTGAGGTACAAGTACAACTAGAAGTATAAGCGATTCTTAGTCGATAATGGGATGTATTTGAGTTTTTCACTGGTTAGAGCTACACCAGTTTGACGTTAAGAGGCTTGCATCCTCTTTTCATTCGCAGGATCTAGAAGATGGACTTGGTAAATATGACCATGGTTGAGGCTGATGAAGTTTCCTTCAAAACCTGTGCAGTCAATGTGGGATTTGAGCAGTATCTAATTTATTTTATTAAAAACCAAAGCCAACGTTGCAATGATTTGGGTGTAGGGAATGGTTGCAAGGAAGGAGGAACAGGTCAGGCTACTGGCTAAATGCATGGCTGAGACTTGAGGAATTCAATTACACTCTAACATCCGTGAACATATTGGAATTGAAAACACTCTAATAGAACAGAAGTTCAAAGTTAGGAACTAGGTACACTATTAATACTGTGGAGGAATCAACTTCATCAAAAGTTTGAACTGATAATAAAACATCCATTAAATACTAACACTCTCCCTTATACGAAAACCCATGGAGGCATAGAGTGTGGACATCGAACTGATGGTAGAAGTCTCACTAAATATATATGTTAACAAATACTAATATCAATATATACTGAGGGATCGAATTAAACGTGGAAGTTGGCAATTTGACCCTGAAATTTGTGTGCATTGCTTCAATTGAAGTTTGGTTGACTTTTCAATGTTTGATTTAGAACTATTTCTGAATCTTTTTAATCTATAAATGATTTCAATAATAGTTCTACACGGACGTATAGAATCATCATGTGAATCCATCAGTTGGGTCTCTCCAAGGGTGCAAACTAGAATGCAAATAGCGTCGCCCTGAATTTCTGCACCATTGTGTACACACTGCAGCCACTAAATAATTGGAGAATCATCCATCCAAGAGGAAACGACCTCATTATCTTATTCAGTCCTGAAAATGGTCTTGTGACACAGTGACAGCAGCTTGCTGTTTGTAGAGTATTAGATTAGCCCTTCTGCTTTAGGTCAATCCCTGGTGGTTTTCTTGTTTTTCTTTTTCCTGACCTCAACTTTCGATGAAAATTGTCACCGAAAAGTGTCAGTATGTGCTAGTCGTGGTAGCCATTTCTCATTAGAAAATAGCGGGAGATATCACTACTATTGGACGTTTTAGTTGCCTTAATCCTTAGTTGTGTTTATTTCCTTAGCGTAAGGAATATTTGGGAGTCTATGGGAGTGGTCAAAATTAAATCATCCGTCTTTTGTGACACCTAATTATAACGGGAGGGATAGTGACCAGATCTGTAGTTCTATACTACCAATTCTTCTTTTTTCGCTGTTTGTGCCGATCTCTATTCATGCTGGACTTTAATGGAAATACTTTTTTTTTTTTTAATCTCTAATTAAGTAGAATACATCTTGCTTATTCCTCTTTCTGGAAAGCTGACTGCTAAGCTATTGTCAATTATTTAATCTTTTCCAGCAAGTAGGAAATTTTGTAGCACTTCCTGAAAATCGTGTCAGAAAGCTCTTGAATGCTTCAATCCATGTGAGCATGCTCATAGAAGGGAAACTTGTCTTTGGACGATTGCTTGATTGAGAATTTTGGTGGGAGATCTGTCGTGTTAATCTTTTGAATAGACTTCACTTTATCATGGCTGACGGGCAAGTCGCTGATGCAGAACTTGAAAGTGTTATAGATTGGAAAGAGGCAAATGAACTTTTATCTGTGGTGAAGCTAGCGGTTTTTGTGCCCTTGAAATCAGTCCTGTGGAAGATGAGGAGTTCGACAATTGTAACAGTGAAGTAGCTAAAAGTGTTGATGTGGATATGCCTATGAATGGGAAGCACGTAGTTGCCACTGCCCAATCACAAGCTTTTGCCAGGAATGATATTCTGAAATTAGAAATGATAGCATAAATAGCTCAGTTATGGACACCGGTGACTTTGAACCCATTTCTGCCGTCAAGGATGATTCTGATCATTTCAAGTGTGCCATGACAACAGACCTTGACACAAGAAGCACATTTAGTTGCGAAGATCCTAATTATGCTGGTTCTGTTATTATAACTGGCGATGTTCAAGGCGAAGCCAAGGAGCCCGATAGCTTTAGACCTGTTTCTCTTTTGATTAATGAGGACTCTGATCATTTGAAATGTGTAATACCTGCTGAGAATGCTGAGAACGTGGTATCGAGTAGCGAAGTTTGTGGTGCCATGACCGAGGACCAAGATCGCAAGGGTTCTGATTCCAGAGAGCGAAAGAAGAGCAAATATTTATCTCCTCCTTTCATAGATGCAGACCAGGGATCTAAAGATTCCCCGAGCTTGGAAGTGGGTGATGCTGATAATACAAAGAGTTCTAGACCCAAAAAAAGAGGGAGGAAACCTAGAGGCTTTGGTTCTGGAAGCTTTAGTGGTTCCCATCCAATTGCCAAGTGTAGCAGCAGACAAATGAGATCATCGACGGACTTCATCAATAAAGCTGGTATTCTTGAGGCAATGAATGTAGATTCAGCTGAGTTGATTTCACAGTTGCATTTGGCAGCTCTGGATTGTCTTTATCCTTATGAGAACAGGCGATTTGATTCAGCCGAGATTTTCTTCACAAAGTTCCGAACTGTTGTATTTCAGAATTTGCAGGTGATGAACAAAGAAACTGACTCCCGGAAAAGGAAAAGAATCAAAACCGAGGTAGCTGCACAAGCACTCGTAGTTGATTCTGCTGCCAGTTTGGATGCTAAGTATCCCAGTGCTAATATATACTGCTCTAATGAGCCAAATCCTTGGCAAAAATCAAGCACTTACGAGGGGAGCAAGGTCATGCAATCTGATGGTGTGGGTTCTGCTGGTCTGTTTGATGCGAATGTCACATGTAGCTGCTTGCCCCAAGACTCTCAAATATTCGACAGCAATGTGCCCAGCAAACTCCAACCTAGAAGAAAGAGGAACGACGAAACATTACCTTCATCTCCTCAGCACGCTGGCAGCATTGGTGGATTGCATGACTCAAATGGAAAGATTGTAGTGAAAGGTTCACAGCTGCCTTCGCAAGCCACCATGACAGGTAATGCTGTAGAAAAGAAGAAGCGAGGGAGGAAGAGGAAGGTAGATACTGTAGCATATGGTAGAAACACTACTGGCTTTCCTGTTGCCAATGGAAACAGTGCTAGACCCATTTCGCTAGAGGTGTGCCTGGGTGACATGGTGCCACATTCCTCTGCTATTTCAATGGGTCTACCCCTTCAATCGACTGCTATACCAGGCAACCCTGCTGGTCAGGTGCATTCGGTTTCCGACATCAGAAGGAACCTCGAGATGATGACGGCAATGCTGGAGAAATCCGGGGACAATCTTTCTCCACAGATGAAACAAAAATTGGAGAATGAGATCCAGGGACTGCTGAAGAAAGTGAGCTCGATGGTCGGCTCCTCCTCTTCCTAGCTGGAAAAGGTATTTAGCCTTCTATTTCGGCTGTTATCTGAACTGTGAAAGATATTTATCCTTCTAGTTGTGCTGGTAGTTATGTACTTGGCAGAACATTGTCTGGCGTATTTTGTCTAGTTTCTTGTGGTTATTTTCTGATCCTAATGTTATCGGCTTATGCTAATGTCAAATTAGGATTCAGTGATGGTTGCCTTCCCTCGGTCAATGCAACTGAGCTTACTTATTTGCCTTGCGGCCACTTGTGTACCTGGCATGAGGCCGTTTTCTTTGATGCCAACTTCCAGGTGATACTTGAGGAGAATACCAACTTCTTCTCATCAAAACAAAATGCTCGACATAACATTGTCCCCTGTTTTGATGTGGAAACATTTCTAAGATTAGCTAGGACATGAAGGGGAAAAACAAGGTGCTAATTTGCAGGCTTGTGCGGATTCCCCAGTGACATGTTCCAAAAGGGCAGCCTTCAAGTCGATTTGAGACATTAAGCTGTCAAAGGTTGTCGCTGTGAACCATGGCGCCCTGATATTTGCTCTGTCATGCCAGTGACACGCAGAAGAGGAGTTTGAAAGTGAGCGCCATGATTGCGCTCCGTCGATGCCAGTATGACGGGCAAAAGCAAAAAGATTATCACATCACCAAGTAGAGATAAGTAAGCAGTTTGAAACAATGGATTTATCATATTATCAGTGTGCTTACAAAAACTAATCTACAAATGAAATTTGATGGAGAAGAAACAATATGCCAAGATTCTTAACCTGCAAGCAGGTAAAATGGTTCACGACATACGTCCAGCAAGACACCAACTTAGGAAAAAATAAGCGCATGGCTAGCAGGAAAAATAAGCGCATGCCTCAAGTTGGGACCCCAATAACTCTACTTCTTAACCTCTTCGTATTCGGCTTCTGTTTCCTGATCACCTCCCTTTGATCCACCAGACGAAGAGGAATCACCGTCTGAACTTCCTGACATATGCTGGCCAATCTTCGACACTGCTTTGTTTGCGGCTTCAATCTTTGACTTAATTTCGTTGATGTCATCCTTGGTCATTGTGTTCCTCGACTCAGCAACTGCGTCTTCTATTTCTTTAGCAACCACAGCAGGTATCTTCTCTCTGTATTCACTTAAGCTCTTCTCCACACTGTAAATTGTCGTGTCAGCGGTGTTTCTGGCATCAATCAACGCTTTTCGCTCTTGATCTTTCTGAGCATGCAACTCAGCTTCCTTCACCATCGTCAATCTCAGCTTCCGAAAGTCCACCAGAGGAACGTATAGTGATCTGTTGTTCCTTCCCCGTGGACTTGTCCTTGGCAGACACAGTGACTATTCCGTTGGCATCAATATCAAAAGTGACTTCGATCTGAGACATGCCACGTGGGGCTGGTGGGATACCAACAAGTTCAAACTCGCCCAACATCTTGTTATCTGCTGCCATTTCACGCTCTCCTTGAAGTACCTTGACACCGACCTGAGTTTGATTGTCAGCAGCAGTTGAGAATACCTGAAATAGGAGTACCAATAGAGCCATATAAGAAACCCTATCTGCAGAGATTTGACCATAGTCATGATACAAACAAGCTATATTCAATTCACCATACGACAACAAAGAAAAAAGGGGAAAAAAAAGGAAGCTCATTTAGTATCTCACACAGATGGCATGGTTCTCACAGCGATACCCTCAACAGCATTACAAACATAAAAGCAGTTGCAATATCCAATGTCAGAGAACAGAAATTCACCTGGCTCTTCTTTGTAGGAATGGTAGTATTCCTGTTGATCAGTCTGGTGAAGACACCTCCCAAAGTCTCAATACCAAGCGAAAGAGGAGTAACATCGAGAAGGAGCAGCTCTTTCGCATCTCCACGTAATATACCGCCTTGAATTGCAGCACCCATCCCAACAGCCTCATCAGGATTTACTCCTTTGCTTGGTTCCTTCCCAAAGATCTCTGCAACTATCTGTTGCAATCTACCTCAATGTTTAATTTAAATAATATCACATCAATCATATTTTATTACAGTAAATATCATCTTCTCTCGTAATACTTCAATGAAAAATATTCTTTCTTCATCAAATTCTATAAAAATTCAACACACATATAAATTCTCGTGTCGAATCAAATTATTGTAAGTATTAAAAGACGGGGGAGTAATACTTGTAATGTATTGTAATAGATGAAAAAAATTTGATATCTATGAAAAAGTTATAAAAACGAAAATATTTATGATCTATTCCTTTCGTCTCCAAAGAATTACTTCATCCGTCTCAAAATTGTTACAATATTTTTACCTGACACGCGAATTGATATAAAATTTGACGCGCGTGTAATGACGATCAAATATAATTTCTTGTAAATTTATCATGAGATATTAATGGTTATATAAGTTAGGTATTTCAATTTAATACATCTTGCGGGACGATCAGATGCGATTTGATATGAAAACGAGATTTCTATTTAGACGTATGAAACAATAAAAAATACGTAAATGCTGTAAAAATTATGTAACGAAAATAATACAACACTTTCTAAGATGTCCGAAATACATACAATCTTATCTCATTTAAAAAATTTTGTTTTTTATAAAAAATCAAAATATCTTTATATTTTATTTTATCACATCAATCCATTACACCATGAGGCGACCTCAAACATTCAAGGAGACTTTCTCATGGGCTCGAGCGCAGGTGTCTTATTATACACCCTTTCTGAGTCACTTTTCACGACCTGCTGTGTCTTAGTCCACTTTTCTAGCTATCGTAGCCCCGCCTACCCACTCACGATCTTTCCTTCGGCCGGGCTTTCACTCTTATAATCTACGTAGCTGTTCCAGATTTTCTCATATTTTTTTTCCCACTTTTTTCCCTCAGATAAATCAAAAAGATAAAATGATTTCTAGGACAAAAATCAAAGCACATACAGTGAATACATGCAGCGTAAACGAACTGAAAATTTGTTTATCTGTATCCTCATTCTCGATCAGAAAAACCATGAACACGATGAGATTGCAAATGCACCCGCTCGTGAGAGGAAGAGCGAACAAGCTCCTCATCGTCAGCCACCATCGACGGCGGAGATCATGCGGCTTCGTCCGATCTTTCTCCTCCGCCGCCGATCATTGGGGCAACCAGTCTCGTGGTGGTCTCCCTCGCTTCTTCTCCCACCTCCTTCCCTCTTCCAAGGCACACTCTACTCGTCTCTTACTCCTTCGCCATTATTCGATTTACTGGATTCCATTTTGTTTGTGATAATCTGTGGCAATCCGTCTTCTTCGTCGTTGTGTTTTGTCGGTTAATTTTCGGGGGTTAGTTATTTGGTTTTGTGGTGTTGATGGGTGTGGCAGGGCAACGGTTCGAGTACAAGGAGATGAGGTCTGGCGTATGACCAAGGTCCTTAGGCTGGGTGTCAATGACAGGTCATTTCGGTATTCTAACTTGTTCCTATTTTCGTGTTTTAGGGAATTTGTGATATTTGGGATCAAGCTCTACTCTATCTGTCTGGTCAGTTGATGCATAGGCGAACTTGTACATGTATTCAAGGGAATCGATGTTGGGGGCATAAAGCAACTAACTCAAGTTTATGGTGGATTGAGTTGGTTACAAAGAAATTCATATGAATTTGTTTTACTTGCTGTGATATTTGCATGTGGTTCTGTACTTCATGATTCATTCATTTGTTGTTCGCTCAAGTTTTCTCAGACCCTTAATTGTTTTGTTTTTTTTAATAGCGATCAGAGCCTTAATTGTTGATGTTTGATTGACTCTCTTTGCGGGTTGTTGTTTGAAGGCGGTTACGTACGCTCTTTTGTACATTTTCTCAGAACGTCTATGTGAAGTTCAGTAGAGTGAAACATTTGTCGAAGTGTGAAAAAGAGGATGCTATTTGCATCAAAGCATTGAGACCGATTTCTTGTTCTTTGTGTAGCTGCTGCCTTGGTTAGCTATGTTGTGTGCGAAATGTCGTAGTTTGTATGTTACTTTACATCTTCAATTCAAATTTTCGATTGCTAGGGTTGAGCTATTCAATGGGAATGGAGGTTTAGTTGAAGGATGCATAGGAAAGAATGGATTGCAGTGGGTTGGAACTTGTTGCTTGTGAAAATCCAAGACTGGTTCATTTCTGCGGAACTGAATGGCATGTATTTGCAGCGTTTGGTACATTTAGATTGAGAGAAACAAAATATTTAGTTTTTACTGTTACTGAGAGTATTGTGATAACTGTGAACTTGGCATGCTCAGGTACAGTGAAAGGTGGTCGAGCAAACTGGCTTGTTGAGAAGTGCACGGTATGACCTTGATGTATGAACGTGTCCGAATCTTTGTTTCACGATTACTGAATTTGCCAATTTGGTCATCAGTGCCTCGTAATTGTCTTGTTATACTCTTTTAAGCAAACACCAACTTCTCTTCAACTTCTTTTCCTCTCTTTTGAACATTTCGATCTGGAGCCGTTTTTTTTTTTTTATCCTCTTGTTTCTCTCTTCTCCTTTAGGAATTGGGAGCCAGCAGCGTTACTCCTCTTTTGACAGATCATACAACGTGTTGTTGTAGCTGCTAGTGAACAATGAAAGTTGCTGCTCCTTGTGCTAAGCTCTTTCCTAGTGAACCAATGGATCTTTTCTGTGGCACATGCCTGCTTCTTTCGTAAATGCTATGCATTTGGTATTCTAAGAACTTAATTTTTTCAACTACTTAAACTTTTCAGTTATCTGTAGATCTGAAAATGGAATGGTTCCTAAAT
Organism: Drosera spatulata; assembly: GCA_035668315.1. Classification (NCBI taxonomy): domain Eukaryota; kingdom Viridiplantae; phylum Streptophyta; class Magnoliopsida; order Caryophyllales; family Droseraceae; genus Drosera; species Drosera spatulata. The sequence continues at coordinate 17,088 of JAOVYX010020979.1, read as the reverse complement.
GCTAGTACACGGCCTTCCTTTTATGTGCTTCTTCTGAACTTATAATTGATGTATGGCTTCCTAGGTCAACGGCTTCATGAGATGATATTGAATCCTCCCGTGCACATCAACAGTATCAAATCTAATGTAAGGCTCAATCTTTGACGATTGAGCCGAATACAACTGCTTTCTACGATGGTTGTAAATCTATTTTTGGTTGATACTTTTTTTGATATACAAAGGTAAAGGTGCTCTATAATTTTTTTTTTTTCACAGCGACAGACGAAGCGGTACAGCTTAGATAGAGATTCCTAGGGATTTTGCTCGGGAAAAGGGGAGCTCTATAAGAAGAGCAGTACCCGACTGTGTCGGCCTTGCAATACCTTTCACAGCACCCTTTTCAAAATTTGAAAAAAGTGATTAAGAGGACATTCCTCACCGGACATGAAAAGGAATAGCAACATTGACGAAAAGCCAGTAAAACAGAGAAATTAACGGTTTGGGGGATCGGGGCTTGCCTAGGCGGCGCCGATGGCACGAGCCCACCAGCTCATGGTTGATTTGATCGGAGGATAGATGGACGGTGGAGAGGATCAACGGTGGTGGAGAGAGGGAGGAGGGGGATGATAGTGTGTGGTGGTGGTGATCGAAATGGATGGGTGTGGGATTGGGTGATGATGTGGAGCGGTGGTGATGACTGATGGTGTAGCCGTGTAGGTTAGCCAAGTGGGGGTGTGTCCAGAAATGCAGAAGAACATTAAATAAAAATGTGATGGGTTGTCTCACGGGATCAATCCAGATGTATCCGAGCTGATTCGCACATCTTCGTTATTAAAAGAAATATAAAATAAAAATGTTTTGGTTGTATTTAAATTTAATGTGAATGCAGTATGTCATCAGTCTAGAATACTCCGTTTTTTCTTCTGAGCATGCTCTCTGGTCTTTGGATTGATGGATTGAACTATCACTGTATTCAATTTTATCAATTCCATGTAGGTTGCCCAGTCAAAATTAACCTTCGTCGCTACAGCTGAAGCTAACTCCTATTCTAAGTGTATTGACTGCATCCACCAAAGAATCTAAAGGACCACTCATAGTTGGACCAGAAGGGGGTGAGTAAAGATTTTGCTTTGCTCTCTCCCTAAGTACATTGGCATGCTTCTGCCATTCTGCGGTTGTTTGTATGACTTTTATTGTAGATGTCATGTTGCCATTTTGTTCTTTCAGATCTCACTGAGAAAGAATTGAAGACGATGATAGAACTCGGTGCTGGCCCGGTTGTGCTTGGACCTCATCGTCTAAGCGTCGAGACTGCGACGGTGGCACTTTTGGCTGCTGCCATCTTGTGGTCTGATTCCCATGGATGAGCCAGCCTTCAACTTCTCCTGGCAAGATTTTCTATATTCATCACTGTTGTAAGTTCTTCATGATATCGGAAAGTTTATTGCCCTTGTGGGTCATTGATTAGAGGATTCTAGATACTCATATGGATTGTATTTATCGAATGTTCTTGGCAGGCAAAAGGACTGAATGTTCCGAAACTGTAGCATTCAATTCAATCCTGTCTATTTTCTGTGCGTAATCTTTATTCTTCGATGGATCTGGACTGCCCTTATAGATGTCTGATGTGCTCATTTGCACATGCATTTTGTTGTTTCAGGCCCTTGTGGTTTGAATGCCTCTATGGTAAAAGCAAAGCAACATATACATAATCTCGTCAAGTGGGCTGAATGCCTCTATGATAGTGCAGTGCTCATGGGGTACTTCGTTTGGATATTGGGCAGCACAGGGGGACAAGGGATTACGCCATTACGGTAAGCAGTTTCTTGAGATCAGGCATCTTGTGTAAAAATCTTTTTTGCATTGTGAAATTGGGCTTTTTCTGTGGATTGGATATTTACATAGGCTGGGTTTTATATTCAAGATTTTGTGCCAGTTGTGATCATGCTTGTAGACTAATCTAGTCGGGTCCAGCACATGCTCTCGGGATATTTTGTCTTAAACTTGTATATAGGTCGTCGAGGAAAAAGGCTGCTGTAACAGCAGCTTATGTTTTGGTAAACATAGATTGGTTAGATTAGGTTGTTGTAATTAGGCTCTGAAGTTGATGTTTTCCGGGTAAACTTACATTGGTTAGGGTGTTACTTAACCTGATTTATTACAACATTGTTTATATAATTCACATTATGTATATATATAAAAATATTTTTGATGACTTTACATATCTATGTTAATTCATATAGATAATCTAAAATATTTGAAAATTTTATCAGATAATAATATTAGACTATTTAAATGGTTGTTATCTTCTAATGATGTCATAATAATAAAATAAATATGTAATAATATTGGAATAATATATACGAGATAATAAAAAGATATTATAAATTAAATACATTAAATATAAATTATAAATATTATCTCATTAGTATAGGACCAATCAATCAAACCTGGAATCAAAATAAACCAATTTTTTTTTAAAAAAAAGACAGATGTATCTTTATATATTTAAATAAAAATCACATTTTTTTCTCAGTTTCTTTTATTTTCGAACTGTTCTTTCAAGTTCCTATGCTGGAGTTACTGTAAATGTTACGTAATTGTTTAACTATTGTACGATTTATTTTGTTGGAGATACATCATAGAAGAGATGATTGTTTGGATTATTTCACATGGTGAGTCAATATTATAAGATCGTGATAGTCATGATCAATTAATTAATCATTATGGATTCACTATATATTTAATGTATGACCAATCAAATTTATTATCAATTTTAAAATCAAGAAATCCAAACGTAATATTATATATATAAATAAATTAGCTTATGTTAAGTTGAGTGGCTAATCATTCGTCCTCGATATGGCTTTAGATGTTGACTCCACTACTGTTCGATCTGCGAACTGCTTATGATATCAGTGGATTAAAGAGAATTCCACCTGCACTACATATTAAAAGTATAGATCTCTGGTTTCCTCTTGTCATGTTAAGTTATGAATTTTCTGAATTTTTTTTTATCAGAGTCCAGCGAGGGAGTATGGGGGACACGATCTTCCCACATCTCTTAACCTTCCTGTTAATTAATCAATTAAATGTGCCAACTAGCGGCTTCGACGTTGCAAGTAAAACTGCAAATGGCCATTTCTTGGGGAATTTTAGTGAAAAAGCATTTCATGTAGGATCTGAGGGATTTTCCTTGGTGATCATAGATTCATAGTAGCTCTACCAATGTGCGTCTTATTCGCAAATGTCGTCCTATATATATACATTAGTTACTATCAAGCTCATTTATTTTTTGGTACGTGATTCGTATCATCTGTGCTTACTGCCTCCTTATGACTATAAGCATCGGGCAGGCCAACTGGGTCTTGCTATTCTTTGACATTTACCTTTATGGTTTGTGTTTTGAACTCAGATATTTGATACGATGAAAGACCATACAATACCATCACATGTCCAAGTACACATCGAAGTAGATGATATATTCCCTCCGTTTCATAATATTTATAATTTTTTTGATTTATAACGAAAATTTATGTATGTTGAATTTTTATGAAATTTGATGAAAAAAGAATATTTTTTTTATAGATGATGCGATTATTGTGAGTGGATGTAGTGACTGTAATGTAGCAAAATATAATTGATGAAATTTTTTTAAATTAAATATTGATTAGAAAAATATTATAACTAAATTAAAAGAAATATATTATATGTATTACGCAATGAAAAAAAAAAAAAAACACATTGAATATATGTGTTTATATTTTGGCATCGGCTGCTAGTAGTAATTGATTGGTGGTAGGGGGAAGGTTTGGATGAGCATGCCATGAATCCATCAAGTGATGCTGATATTGATTACAGCGTGTGTAGTGCCATCATGTGAGTTGTCTAGAGCTGAATGTAATCACTCTCACGTCGAATTTACGCCCACGTTGCTCCAACAAATCTGAACTTGAAATGTCCCCACCTGACCCTGAAGTCTTACTTGGACTTTTTTCCTCTACCACGAGGCAGGTGAATCTCACTCCATTTAGTACGTCCCCCTTTGGTGCTGACCTAATGGTCATCACTCTCCTTTTAGCTCCCATTCTCAAGTTTGTGAATTTGTAAAGAAATGTGGTTGGTACAGTCATATGCGAGTTTGTTCTTTTGATGATAGATCAGTAGCGATCAATTATGTGTGTTTGTGATGACCATTTTTGTGCACTCGTTAGTTAGATAGTTATCAGTAAATCATATGTTTTAATAGATTGGACAAATCCATAAACGAACAGTTGTTGTTACTACAATAATAGCAACAAATCAAGCATTTATTCCATCAAGTGGGGTCGGTTACATGAATACGACGACGTTATTTCAATCTGTCATAAATATCATCTTCTGTAAGATTATGATAGGTCATATCATACTTCAAGGTTTCTCTCATGGTCTTTTTAGGTCTCCCTCGTCCTCTTTTGACATATGCTAAATCCCAAACTTCATATCTTCTAACAAAAGTTGTGACTGGCCTGCGTTTCACATGACCATACTATCTTAATCGTGACTCCCTCATTTTATCTTCTATTGGAGCCACACCCACTTTCTGTCTGATAACTTCATTTTGTATATTATCTATTCTTGTATATCTATACATCCATCTTAATATTTTAATCTCGTTTACACTCATTTTCTGTATATGCTGCAACTTAATTGTCCAACATTCTGATTCATACAGTATCGCTGGCCGAATAGGTGTCTTGTAAAACTTTTTTTTTAACTTGGTAGCTATTTTAGGATCACATAACATCCCTGAAACGTCCTTTAATTTCAGCCAACCTGTTTTAATCCTATGATCAATATCTGCTTCAATTCCTCCATTCTTATGTAGCATCAAACCTATATATTTGAAAAAATCCGTTTTAAAAAAAAAACACTATTCACAACAATATATTTTCACTATTTATTTAATTACTCTCATTAATAACATTACCAATGTCTTGGTTCCAGCTGTTGTTACTACTAGACAGTCGTTGGGTCGATGCCCTTTTGCTTTCAATTGCCATCAAGTTTCACTAAAATTGGAAACTTGCATAAGAAAATATATTTTTGGCCCCATAGAGATCAATCGGCATCATATATTTTGGATTAGTATATCCAAATGAGGTATGCATGACGCTGATTCCTCCTTCTTCGCTCCATCCCTTCAGCCTATACTAAGCATATTAGTTAGTGACATAGTGCTAACAACAATTATCTGAAAGAACTTTTGTCCCCCAAAACATGTCTGGAGAATTCCTGTAGTAGAAACTTTAGAATGTTAGGTGAAACTTCAGAGAACTTTCTATGCTCACCAGAAAATATCATTTTCTATCCCAACAATATTCCATTTACTAAGCCATGGTATAAAGCTGTCATAAAATAATCCTGCTTTGCAGAGAGTTGTGGTACTATCTGTAGATTATTCAGTTCTATGTGGATCACTCAACCGCGAAAGTGAAGGTGAGGGAAAGTATATAGCATCATATCACACTGCTGCTCCTACACTGCTTTACTCAATTGAGAGGGCAACAAGATCAACATCTATGCAGCCAAGTGCTTGCTGATTGTGTCTCCCTGTGTGTGTATATATCTCAGAGTCATGGAATCACGGGTGCCACTGTTGGTGCTGGTGCTGGTGCTTCTATCGGCGGCTCAAGTTGCCTTCTCCGGCCAGCTCGTCGAGTACCTCCCCGGATACCCTGGCAAGCTACCGTTCAAGCTTGAAACTGGGTAAACTCACATTCACATTCTTCAACGATGTGGTGTTTTTGTTCATTTCTTTTGATGACTGTTTCTTTTGTGTTGCTAACAGCTAATTGTTGTTTTGAGGCAGGTACATTCGAGTTGACGATGCGGAGTTGTTCTACTACTTCATCGAGTCACAAGGGAATCCAAGGGAGGATCCGTTGTTCCTTTGGCTCACCGGCGGCCCTGGTTGCTCGTCTTTCAACGGCCTCGTCTTCGAACTTGGTAATGACTATATCCTGAAATAGAGAAATGTAATCAGCCGTTTGTGGTATTTAATACGGATTAGACTGTGACCATAAACTTGAGCTTTCGGGAGAGTTTGTTCCCCAACTGTTACTGCTCTCGATTTGTTTTTGTGTTGTGGTCATCGTGCTGTTATCGGTTATTCTCGAATTTTGACTAGGATACTACTTTGCATATCAGCCCAGAACATTGGTATTTTTATTTTTTTTCCCTTTTCTCTTACTTGCAAAGTTACTGTTAGTTTTGGCTGAGGAATTTTTAGTCCAACTACTCAGCTTTAGTTCCATGTACTGAACTACCCTTAGTTGTCTGGCTGTTGGTTTTGGTTCGTTGGATGGTCCTATATGCCAATATGGATGGATCCTGGATTTGTAGGTCCAACCAATGGAATTCTCACTAGACTTTTACACTGAGTGCACTACTGATTCTTATAGCGAGATCCTGTTGGATACCTGAAGTTGTGCCTGAATCTGAGTTTGGATAATCACACTAAGATCATACAAAATATCAAACTATCATGTAAAGTTGCATTACATGAAGGATGTGAACCTCCTTGACGGATCGCATAGAATGTCTGTTACTTCCTCATCATGAAGAAAAGAAGAACATCATAGGTTACGGATCACAGAAAATGGGCCATAAATTTGTTCAAGTTCTCAGTTATAGTAGATTTCTCGTCATGAAATCTAATATCTAGCTGTTGTATACTTTTGAAATCATGAGGGAGATCTGGTATAGGTTCTTTCTCTGGTCCAGTATTCGCTATCACTGCAGTTAGTCATAGTAGCTTATTAGATCTGAGATTTGTACCTGTAAATGACTCCTGACGCAGTTCTTGACAAAGGATACTTGAATACTTGCGAGTTTTACATTACTTTTGACTTTTGAGGCACCTTTGCTTCCTGTCCCGAGCAAACTCCTCCAACATTGTAGCGTGTGTCGTGCAGCACGACGGATTGTGTTCTTCCTATATGCATTCTTAGTGATCACCTTTCGTGTGTATGCGTTCAGGGCCCTTCGAATTTGACGTTGAATCATATGAAGGTGGGCTTCCAACATTCAAGCCTTATGAACATGCTTGGACCAAGGTGAAGAAAATTTGCAACGTCTAACAGATCCTGTCGATTCCGTTTGTCCACATATGACTTTATGATCAACTCTTGTTAACTTGTCAAGTAACCAGTGGAACTTTTGTTTTAGACTGCAAGCATGTTGTTTTTGGACTCACCAGTTGGTTCCGGCTTCTCATACTCCTTAACCTCCGAGGGATGGCCTTCCTCTGACTCAAAATCCGCGCGCCAAGCATACGAATTCTTCATGAAGGTAAGCTCCGTGGAGATGGGAAATACCATTTGAGCGTCTTGACAAATTTGTGTGATTTTGCTGCGGTTGCTAATCTGCTTAGTCAGCTTAGAACACCATGCATTATCAGTTCTGGCATGGTTGCAGTGGCTAGTGGAGAACCCACAATATCTGGCGCTTCAGACATTTGTTGGTGGCGATTCTTATTCTGGAATCATCGTTCCGCAGATCACCAAACTCATTGTAGAAGGTAAAATACTATATATGTCCTCGTGACGCCCCTCTTTATGGAAAATACACCATTGTAAACCTTAGACATCTTGTTTTATGTTTTTTATAGGTAATGAAGCAAATGTGAACCCAATAGTGAATCTCAAGGTACACGATTGACATCGTAAAATGAATATTTTTTCTCAAATGTATTAGCTCTTTGGATGTGAATAGAGAATGATTTGTGCTGATGATGGGATATAGGGGTACCTACTCGGAAGTCCAACAACAGATGAGTTCATCAATGGCAACTCGAAGTTTATCTTTGCTCATCGGATGGGACTTATATCGGATGAAATATACGAGGTACCATAGGGATCTGTTTGGTTGTCCGCAATTGCATTGCATTAGTCTACATACATGCTGTTTACTCATTCTCTTCAGTCATTTTGCTTCTTCCAGAAAGCTAAAGTAGCCTGTAATGAGAACTATCTTGCCGTGGATCCATCAAATACTGAATGCGTTCTGGCTCTAGAGCAATCTCAGAAGGTAAAAACTGAACTTAACTTTTCATTTTCTTTTCATAAGTAGATTATCCATGAACTCTGATTTATTCGTATTATATATTATCACAAAATTGTTTACATAATGGTTTCTTCAGTGCATCAAAGACGTGTGGCGCAATGATATTCTGGAACCAAACTGTGTCTTTGCCTCATCTAGACCTCACGAGACGTTGTACAGACGATCCCTTAAAGATCAAACAAGCTCTTTCCTCCTCTCTCCACCTAAGATACCTACTTTATGGTGCCGGGTACTCAACTCATTCGTTTCATTCGTGCATTTAATAATTAGGTGACCCTTAATACATAACAGAAAGTTACTTTTGCTTGTAGAACTTTAATTATACATTGGCTGATGCTTGGGCTAATGATGAGCAAGTCCAGGAAGCTTTACACGTTCGCCAGGTGCCTATTTTTCTCTTATCTTGTTTCGACTTAAAGAATGTTTCCAAGTGGTAACGAGCTAAACCTGATGTGGACTGTCGTACGTTGGTGCAACCAGGGTACAGTTCATGAATGGATGAGGTGCAACCTCACCATTTCTTATGTCGATGACGTACAGAGCGTGATCGATGTCCATCGGTATCTTATGACCAAGAACTTGCTAGTTCTGGTGAACAAGTAATCCCCTTCACCTTCTCTAAATTTGTTATCTTAGAAGCTGTTCCTGTCCGCTCCTAGAAATGTTCTTTGCCCTTTGCTTGCAACGAAATGCCTGATGTAGTTGTCTGTTCTCTATATTGTCGCTCATTACTGAAATACTTGAATTAAAAGTGAACTTTTGCCTTTTGCAGCGGTGATCGAGACATGGTTGTGCCTTATGTTGCGACCGCGGAGTGGATAAAGTTGCTGAATATGACCATCGACGTGGATTGGCATCCTTGGTTTGTTGATGGACAAGTTGCAGGGTAAAATTATCTGTACCTTGAATTCTGCTGTTAGAATTGGACCATACTCTATGCGTTTTCCATGGGTCTCGTCTCTCTATTGACGGATACTTTTTTCGATGATGCAAAAACTGTAGGTACACGAGGTCGTATGTAGAAAATGGGGCTTACCGTTTAACATATGCAACTGTCAAGGTAACAATTGCGACTTGATCTTCAATTCAGTTCTCATCATCTCTTTGTTGCTATTCCAACTCGGGGATGAAGGCTGTCAAATGAGATTCCGATTGCAATGTTGTTCTCTTATATGTAACAAATGTTCAATGCGATGCAGGGAGCCGGACACACAGCTCCAGAGTACTATAGGCGAGAATGCTACGAGATGTTCAATAGATGGGTTCACTGGTACCCGCTTTGATCTTCTTCATTGTCGAGATTGCGGTAGCATCTGTTGACGAAATCAATCGTTCTCTTTTTTGCCATTTCGTTGTTCCAATTGTACCTTTCTAGCTCATTGCATTGCAATTGTTTCCTGTTCCTTTCTTCTTGTTAGTTCTAGGCTCGCAAGAGTTCTTCCTTTTCAATGGGCTCCGGAGATCTCTGTTAATGATGCTCAATTGTTCGCTGAGACAAATAACAAAAGTTCTAAAATGGGCTGATCCCTTGATGTAATTTGATTTGATGTGTTCTGTTTTGAAATTGCATGTTTAGTCAATAGGCAACAGGAACTGTATGTTGATCAGTAATTCCCCAAAGCCATAATAGTTGAGTCAATGTACTGTCGGTTGCGTTCTCGTCAGTCGATGGTGGGTTATGCAACGGCATGCATGGCATTTATACGCATGGATACAAACTCTGCAAGGATACGATATACATAAGTAATTTCTTCTCTCATGATTTCTTTTCTCTGGTACAACCAAAAGGTTAAGTAAATAATTTTGATAAAATTCAATACATATTTAAATTTTGATTTTAATCTTAAATGTTATATTTTTTTGTCTCATAATTTGTACAAAGTATATAATTCGAAGTGTTTCGTTCTTATTCTTAATCAGAAAAATCTTAAATTGATTTTAATTTATTATTAATGTTCTATAATAATTTCGTAAAAATGATATTTGATTATTAAATAAGATCTTGAAATATGTGGCGTTGACAAAAATTTGGAATGGAGGGATTATTTTTTATGGGGGCGTAGGGAATAGTTTTTATGGAGGCGTCGAGAGTAACTTATACTCCCTCCGTCCCATAAGTTTTATAACGATCAGTTTTTATTCTTAACGATATCTAAAAATTTTTAAATTAATTAAGGATTAAAGTTTACAATTTAACATATCATCAGTATTTCATAACAATTTTGTAAAAAATGATGTTTGATCGTACTAAATTAGTCATCGAAATGAGTGTTGTTCTAAAAATTTTGAGACGGAAGGAGTAAAATTTTTAATCTTTTATGCTTGGTCTATCCCTTTGCACTATTGAAAACACAAATTTTGAGAAGTTTCGTCATTTATTTTAAATACATTAAAAAATTATATCATTGATTCATTGGTAAAGTACATATAATTTAAACTATTATAAATAATTTATAATAATTTTTAAAAAAATAATATTTAATCATCTCGTAATACAGATGTCTTCATAATCCCTGGATCAAATTGTTGCAATTATTCTCTAACATGATATTAGTAAAATACGGTTAACAATGAAGTACATCTCCGCCTCCGATTCCGATATCGCCTCACCATCGACGCCGTGGCCAATGTCGACTACTTGCGCTGCGAAGAACTACATATCGAGGACATCCATCGTCAAATCTCTCTTCTCCACGTCCGATGAAATCATTATCTACAACGAACTTCGCAAAAGCTCAACAGTATATCTCCAGTGCCAGTGGATTGATGACGCTGTCCGATTCCGGGAACGCAATGGCGGTTTTCAGTCGGAGAAGCAATCGGTGTGGTCCGATTCGATGTGGCAGCTGTTGCGCTCGAGTTTTCGGGGTGATCGATTAGGGTTAGTGTTCTGTGCGTTCTACTAGTAGTGTAATTTTATTGTGAAAATTCTATGCTGCCTGTGTGCAAACTATTTGCTGAGCCATGAGTCATGAGACAGTGCGGGTTGATCATACAGTGATTAGAGCGAGTCTAATGCAGCCAAATGTATATTATAGCTATTGTTCATCACATTTGTACTCCAATGCATCTCATTTTCATTGTCATATTTTAACAAAAGCTATAGCCATTGCTAAATTTGGCAATGGAAATAGCAATGCTATTTTGCCACATCACCATGATAATGTTAAGAAAATGAAGAAATTTAAGTTGAAAGTTCAATTTGATTGATTAGATATGCTTAATTTAGTTAAGCTAGTGTATAAAATTGAAGGAAGAATGAGAATGGTAAAATTTAGCATAATACCATTGGCCATGCATTGCTAAATTTTGGCATTTTGATACTATTCTTAGGCATTTTGTCCCATTGGACTTGCTCTTAGTTGTTGCGATTCTCTTGTGGTGTTCGACGAAATGTCTTGACTGGTAAAGGTGTAGCAAATAAGCCTCGCCCTAGGCGAAAACAACTAGGGCATCAAGCAGCATGCACAATTGAGTTAGCGCTGCCTGCACGCCCTATTGTCTTTTCTAAACCATATGTAGCAATGGGTATTACTTTGTGTTATTGTTCTCAGAAGTGTTAGGCAAGCGAATAGAGTTATTCTCAAAATAGCCATTACATGATCTTTGAGCTCTGTATCTGCATTTCTAGCTGCGCCTTGTTCTTTGCTTGGCTGCAGGATTTTGAGCTTTTCCTCGGTAGTTAACAATCTGTTGTTCATTGTAATTTGTACGGATCTTTGTTGATTTGAGACTTTTGAATGCCATAATAGAAGTATTTGATGGGAAAGGAGGTTTAGCTGAAGGTTCCAGGGAAAGGATAGAGAGTAAATATTGACAAATAACAAATTATGTTTTTGGGGTTAACAGTTGAACTATTCATTGTAAAATGATACAAGATAAGAAATTTCAGCTCCGACAGGTTGCATAAATCTGTGAACAGAAAGCTGCTGTTACTACTAGTCAAAAACATGAGTCGTTGGGTCGATGCCCTTTTGCTTTCAATTGTGATCAAGTTTCACTAAAATTGGAAAGTTGCATAAGAAAATATATTTCTGGTCCATACAGATCAATTGCCATCATACATTTTTTCTTTGGTAATATCCAAATGAGGTATTCATGTTGCCGATTTCTCCACGTTCTCTCCATCCCTTCGCCCCCTCCTCTCTATATCAGTATAGGAAACCAGGTAACGAAGTATATCAGTAACATAGTGCTAACAACAATTATCTGAAGAATTCGTGTTACCTGGACAATTCCTAGAATATCAGGTGTACTTAAGACAGCTTCATACGCATATGTTTATCGGCCATGAAGCTAGCTTGAACTATATGCTTATATCTAGATATTCGTTTAATTCAGACGTGTACGCTTTAACATGAGAAAATATTATTTGTGTCTTGACCACGTTGCACTTTGTCGACCCAAAGTATAAAGCTGTCGTAAAATAAGAGATTGTTGAGCATGCGGTCTCCATTGCATGCTCCACTTGCAAATCATGTAGTGTCTTCTCTTTTTGTTGGAAAAAGTTGGTGTATGGTGCAGCGGAAATTGCCCAGCACTTTTTCCTTGTTGCGCTATAAAAATAGGATAAATAAATAGCTCAAAAATAAATAGAGTCGACACCAAAATTTTACGTGGAAAATCCCTTAAAAATAAAAAGGGTAAAAGCCACGGGACCGTTGCGGTACCAAAATATCCACTAAAGAGGGATTACAAATATCGTCCTTAGACTGTGCTAGAGTATTACAATCACCAGGATAACTCTCACTAATTTTTCTTCTCTAACGGTATAAAATTATATCCGTAGAGGATACCCCTCAATATCACAAACTGGGTATTTTTCTAACTCTTGTGGTGCTGTTTTTGTATTTAATGTGTTGTATTAATTTCCTGTCCCTTGCTCCCTATTTATAATGATTGAGGACGCTGCTTTTTATTCCTTCGCCGTGTTAAATTCCTTCTGCCGCCTTCTGCTGAATTCTCCTGAAAAGTCTTGTTGCTTCTGCGCGTTGATTTGCCGCGCCTTTCCTGATGTTTCTTTTGAATTCTAGCAATTGTCTGATGCTTCCTTCTTTGCTTAATTTGGTGGAGAAAAGGGACATGGGCCCCACGGAGGGAAAAAAGAAAATGAAAAGAAAAGCCACTAACACTTTTTTGGGGAAACCGTTTGATTTTGTTTGATTTGGGTGCGCTGGACATGACATGGTCATTTTCCTGAGAAAATAATGCCACTGTACAGGAAGTAGTTCTTGCAAGTGTAATTCCCCCGTGTGTACTAGCTTTTTTTTAAGCAAAAGAAAGACATACTTTCACATTATGCAAAGGTGAAGGAAAAACAGAAACACATATAATTTTTAAGAGGAGAATTGCAAATCGAATGTAAAGTAGGAGAGGAAGCGACACACTCAAAACGAGAGAATTCGAGAAAAAGAAAGGAGCAAAGCGTCATGCGTGAGGAAGGCACACTTTCACATTATATAAAGGCGAAGAAATCAAGGCGATGAAAAAAAAATTCCAGCAACATCCTCTATCGCTTATAAATAGGCATCAAGGGCAGCAAAATTAGTATCACATACCAAACACAAAAACAGCACCAGAAGAGTTAGAAAAATATCCAGTTTGGGATATTGAGAGATATCATCTACAAGTATATTTTTATTCCGTTAGAAAAGAAAAATTAGTGAGAGTTATCCTGATGATTGTAATCCCCTAGCACAGTCTAGGGGCGATATTTGTAATCCCTCTTTAGTGGATATTTTGGTATCGCAACGGTCTGTGGTTTTTACTCCTTTTTTAAGGGGTTTTCACGTAAAAATTTGGTGTCGACTCGATTTATTTTTGGGTTATTTATTTATCCCATTTTAATTGCACGACGAGGGAAAAGGACTGGGCAATTTTCGCTGCACTTCACACCGACTTTTCCCAACAGACTGGTATCAGAGTTCTGGTTAATTTAACTGGAGGGTGATCCAACTATTGCGCAAATTAAAATGGAAGACGGAGTCAGCGTTGGTGGCATGATCCGACTGACCTCATCGAGCTATTCGATGTGGAAACCCTGAATGGAGGATATCCTTTATTGTAAGGATTTGTACGAGCCGATCATAACCAAGACGAAGCCCGCTGATAAAGAGGAGAAAGCTTGGGCGTTGCTGCAGCGCAAAGCTGTTGGTGTAATCAGACAATACATCGATCAAAGTGTCTTCCAACATGTAGCCAACGACGTCGATGCTTTTGCTCTATGAAAAAAACTCGATGCGATGTACCAAAGAAAGACTGTGATGAATAAAGCTTCCATGATGCAGAAACTAGTGAAGTTGCAGTTTAGAGACGGTCGCAGTGTTGCAGAGCACCTGAATGATTTTCAGGGTATTGTCAATCAATTGATAGGTATGGATTTAAAGTTTGATGATGAGATACAAGCACTATTATTATTAAGCTCCTTATTTGATAGTTGGGAGACACTGGTGGTGTCACCGAGCAACTCCGCTCTTGAAGGGAAGCTCACGATGAATATCGTGAAAGACAGTATGTTGAACGAGGAAATCAGGAGGAAGAAGCTCAACCCGTCCAACTCATCAGATGCTAATGTAATGGAGCATCGCGAACGGAACAAAGGAAGAACTTTCCAGCAAGACGACAAATTCAGGGGGAGATCGAAGTCCCAGAATCGGAAGGGTTTCACTTGTTATTATTGTGGCAAGGCAGACCATAAGAAAAACGAGTGCAGGAAGTTCAAAAGCAACACAGCGCAAGGTAAGGTCGTTAAGGGATAGCAAAACAGCGAGCGAAGCACCACTTTCATTGCAACCATGGATGAACCCTACCTCTTCCCAGATAGTGGTTCCATCAACCTCATTTGTCCAGACTCAGATTGGATGGTAGATTGTGGTGCCTTATTTCATCTTACTTCGCATATTAATTTCTTTTTATCTTACAAAAATGGTGACTATGGTTTTGTGCGAATGAGAACTAATGAGACATCTAAAATTATGGGTATTGGAGATGTTTGGTTGCAAACCAATGCAGGTTCTAGGTTACTATTGAAGGATGTCAGACATGTGCCCGACATTCGACTGAACCTGATTTCAGTTGGGATGCTTGATGATGAAGGTTACACTTCTCATTTTTCTGATGGGAAAATGAAGCTCTCGGAGGGTTCTTTGCTGATTGCTAAAGGAAAGAAGTAAAGAACGCTATACTTGATGCAAGTAAGACTGATCAAAGGAGATGCAAATGCTATTGAGAGATCCTCCTCGATCGAGTTCTGGCATAAGAGGCTCGGTCACATCAGCGAGAACAACTTGCAAATTCTTGCACGTAAGCAACTCCTACCTGACGTGAAAGGTATTCCTTTTAAACCGTGTGTTGACCGCATTGCTGAAAAACAACATAAAGTATCATTTTTTTCTTCCCCTACATGTGGAAGAAAGAATATACTCGATCTTGTGCATACAGATGTCTGCTCTATGACAGAAAGATCTCTAGGTGGTGCATACTACTTTGGCATTTTCATAGATGACCATTCTAGAAAGGTTTGGGTCTGTGACTTGAAAACTATAGATCAAGTACTAGATATGTTCAAGGAGTTCCATGCCAGGGTGGAAAGACAAATTGAAAGGAAGCTCAAGTGTGTCAGAGCAAACAACGGTGGTGAGTACAGAGGTCCGTTCGAGGAATACTATAGAAAATATGGCATCAGGCTTGAGAAGACGATTCCCAAGACACCTCAGCAGAATGGAGTTGCAGAGAGAATGAACAGAACCATCTCAGAGAAGATCCACTCTATGCTCTCTCATGCGAAACTCCCTAAATCGTTTTGGGGGGAGACGCTGCTGATAACTGTTTACTTGATCAACCATTCTCCTTCAAGTCCTTTGAATGGTGATATTCCAGAAAAGGTTTGAAGAGAAAAAGACGTGTCCTATCAGCATTTGAAGGTGTTTGGATACAGAGAGTTTGTGCACATCCCCAAGAATGAACGCTCTAAGCTTGATGGTAAGATGAAACAATGTATATTTCTTGGCTATCCTAATGAAAAATTTGATTTCAGGTTATGGGATCCAATAGCCAGGAAGATCATCCGAAATAGAGATGTTATTTTCTTCGAAGATCAGACCATTGAGGACATCGAGAAGTCAGGGAAGTCCAGAACCCCAGCAGATGTCCTAATAAACTTGGATCAACTTCCTCCTCCGGCACCGGAAGGCCAAGGGGGAGATATACAGGATGATCTCGGTGATGAGGAAGCTGATGTTGATATTGATGGCCCAGAACCATTAGAGCCACAGGAAGAACCAGCTCCAGTATAATCACCAGCACAACAAGGTACGCGACACTCTATAAGAAAACGTAGACCATCCATCAGGTATCTTGATACAGAGTATGTGATGCTGACTGACGGGGGAGAACCAGAGAGCTATAGGGAAGCCATGTCAGATCCACATAGCGATCGTTGGTCGCAAGCCATGCAAGAAGAGATGCAATCCTTGCATGAGAATCACACATTCGAGCCAGTGAAATTGCCTAAGGACAAGCGCGCGTTAAAGAATCGATGGGTCTATCGCTTGAAGACTGAAAACAAAAGCTCACAACCACGTTATAAGGCTCGATTGGTTGTGAAAGGGTTCAGTCAAAAGAAAGGTATTGAGCTTGATGAAATTTTCTCCCCAGTTGTTAAAATATCTTCTATGAGAGTTGTGCTAGGATTAGCAGGCAACATGGATCTCGAGATCGAGCAACTTGATGTGAAAACAGTTTTCCTCCAATGTGACTTAGAGGAGGAAATGTACATAGAGCAGCCTGAAGGGTTTCAGGTCGAAGGGAAGGAGAATCTCGTTTGCAGATTGAAGAAGAGGCTGTATTGTTTGAAATAGGCGTCTCGACAGTGGTACCATAAGTTTGAGTCTTTTATGGTGGACAATGGGTACAAGAAGATGTCATTAGATTCTTGCGTCTTCATTCAGAAGTTCGTCGATGGTAACTTCATTATCCTACTGCTCTATGTTGATGATATGTTGA
>JAOVYX010020978.1:0-16328 GCA_035668315.1 Drosera spatulata | reverse complement strand
ATTGGTCGGTTTAGGATAGTTTTTAGATTACGTTATCCCTTCGTTTTATATTTGGTATAATTATTTTGTCCGTTCGTTACAATAAATATATGAAAATTCTCGCAATTTAATAACGAGTTTGGATATATAATTAAAATGATAATCCGAAGAAAATAAATTTTCGATTTATTACACGTTGGGAAGGAGGATCAGAGTAAAGGTTGAAGATTGACGATTGTATAAGAGGATCCTTGTCAACATCAGAAAAAATTTGCAGGGGACAAAACGACAGCTGTCAAAATTAGGAGTACAGTTGCTGGTTCAGATTTTCTTAGCGTAAAAAGAAGATCCATTTCAGACACAGAATGTTGACGATTGTAGGGAATCAATTACAAGTTGTGAAAGAAATAATTCATTATCAAAGTGTAATCGTTCTGTCGAGCTAAATTGAAGATTGAGAAAAAAAGATTCTCTAGCCTGGTTCAAGAACACAACTGCAGTAGAGTCAAGAGTTGACCTATGCAAAGAGTTGCTTGATCGCTCTTAGCAAATTCGTAGTAGTTTGTATGAGGTTAATTATAAGACACAAACAATCTGATAATGAATTATCTCTTGAGTTTGACTATACTGGTCATCAAGAGAAGAATGGACTAAGCCTCGTGGTCATTTGACTACATTATCTGAACCAATATAAATCACTATGTTCTTTACTATCTATTTTATATATTTCATATCCTAAAACTGTTAGAAATACATCTCAACCACAAACTAAATCTCTTATGTAGACTAATTCCATTGGACTATAGTATAATAGTTTACATATCAACTAAGCTTAACTACATACTATTATTTATAGAAAGAAATTTTTGAATATCCAATTCAACCCTCCTTCCCTACCTCCTTCCATGCTATATCATTATATTTTGAGAATTACAGTTTGATTTTTGTCCTTATTGTTTACATGTATGTCCCTACAAAATATCTTTTTCTGAACAAGAAACATTGGTTATTTTCCTTCAAAGCTGTGACATATAGAATGACAATTGATGTATCCCATACTAACATCTATAAAATTATTAGAGCTATGAAACTTTCGAGGAACTTCCTCACCGAGTCACATGCAGAGTGCTAGACAAGCTCTCTTTTTCCTGATAAACAATGGAGAATCCTGACGAACATCCTACCCGAAAACTTCAACAATTGGATTCGACATGCACGTCACCTTCGAATCATTGCATTGGTTGATCAGATTCGGATCCAAATAATGGCTTATGTATGTAAGGCGTAAGTCTCAACCTGAGGGTTCTGTTGTGTTACGTCCTAGCCACACAAAAAGTTGATGACTACCAATGAGGCAACTCGTTCCTTGAGGCTCCATCGTGCAAGCGACATCAAATTTGAAATTATTGACAAAAATTCCACTAATGTTATGGATATTGTTGACAGAGCAATCACTTGTTGGGAACGACAAGTGTTTGAGGTTCCGTGTGTAACTATTGAAGCCAGGAGAGAACAATGCTCTCTGTATATTGATCCATATTTTATGGTTGAGATGTATAGAAATATGCATAGCGAGATAATCAATCCAATTCCTAATCAACCCCAACCTGATATGTCATCTCATGTCATACAAATCAAAGCACCTGATGTTAATACACAGCCTGGACGTCGAAGAAAATGGAGAATTCCTTCACATGTTAACACGTGGCAAGTGACATATAATAGGTGCAAGAGACCTAGACAAAACAGACGAACGTGTCAATATCCTATCAGAGGAGAGTAGTTTGTAAAACTACTTATGGTTTCTAAGACTTGTGGATGGTAAGACTTAATGGTTCTTAGAACTTGTGGTTTGTGTCAAAACCCAGCCTAATTGTGGTTTGTAAGACACTATGATTTGCAAGATTATTTATGATTTTCTCTTCAGTTCACATTGGTATACTATGAATTTCACATTAGTTTTCTATGCAGTTCATAGAGCTTTCATATGCAGTTCATATTGGTTACCTTGTAGTTTGGAGTTTTTTTTTTTTCTTTTGTAATTCATATTTAATATGGGAAATACAAAGGTGATTTGAAACCAGCTTACTCAGGCTACAACAAGCAAAAAAACAAAGCTCAAGCTGATTTTGCGCGGCTCTTTCTCGAAAAAAAAGAAAAAAAAAAGAAAATCAAATCTCAAACTCATTCAAACCTTTACAAAAATCGTGTACAAATCAGGCATAAAAAGGATTGAACTGGACAACGAGCGGGTCCGGACCAAAACGGGGCACGACGAGACAACCCAAAAGGCCACCCAAGTAGAGAGTCGCGCTATGGGAGGTGCTGTACTACAGGGGAGGCCGGCCTCCTTGGTCTTCCATATAAAAGCATCATCACTCCCCACTTGGACATCTTGTAATTTTGCCTAATAAATGGTGGCTTTTTATGATTATTTGGGGTATTTTTATCATCAAATCATCATCATTGAAGGGGGAAGAAGATCAAAAAAGAATGTGAATCATTCTACATCATCGTATCCAGGGGAGATCATCCTTACTTTACCTTTTCCCTTGTTATTTTTGAGACATTGATAATAATGGCTTGTATGCACATCAAGTGTTTGATGATTTGCCTTTGCCTTCGAATCATGAGCTAAACTCTCGATTAGGGTTGCGATTTAGTTTGAATAGTGTTATGATCATTTTCATGCTTTGACTTAGTTGTTCGTTCATCGTTTATGGTTGTGTGGTGGTTGTTGAACTTAGTGCATCGCTTGATTGATCACCTTGCGTTGATCATGTTCTTTGCATCGATTCCGAGAGGATAGGTGTTACATGACTCTCCTACTCGTTTAAGGGGAGCCATCGCACGCAACACTCACTAGTTGCGTTAACCTCTCGTAGAGATGCGTTGAGATAACGCCTACCGAGATTTACCTTAGACCTCGAGAAGGACTAAGATATAGCTTAGGGATTCTCGACTAACAACCTAAACATCTAAAGAACAACTGGATTAGAGTAAACGAAATAGTCATACACTAGGATAATGAAGTCACGACCCTATCTTCACTTTCATATCACTCGACATTTAGCTTAGCGCATAGCCTACTTTAGCATTTCCTTAATTTCATTAGCTTAAATACACATTCGATTACTTTAGTTTGATCCATTTAGGACTACATTCGTCGATCGTTAGGAGCTGGGACGATACTCTTACTCTCCTCTTATTACTTGATAAGCGACATGTACATTTGCGTAATGCGAATTAATAAACGCTTAACAGTTAGGTTAGAAAGGGAGGGGTAAAGTTATCCTTTTAGGTGAAAACGAACCAAAACAATAACAAAACTTTAATAGGGTACTAAGATGTATGGTAAAAGATTTTGGACACTAAATTGTCAATTGAAAGTCAATTGGGGATTTTTCATTAGTTCTCTCTTATTTTTAAAAGGTAAGGGTAATATTGGTATGATTTATTTGCTATTTTTTATTTTTTGAAAATTGTATATCTAGGTAATAAAAAAACGTATGTTGTACTTACAGTGATAAATAAGATTAGGGAAAAGGACTTATGATGTAGTTTCTCTTGTAATGTTTGTGGGACATTAGAAAATATCAAGTGTTGCAATCTTATGGGGGGAAAGGGAGTAATTTATTAAAAAAAATCAAAGTAAATATAAAATTCATTCAACTACTTATATCAATCACAAAAAGTATAAAAGAACTTAATAGTAAAATCTTGAATATGTAAATAAATATAAGAATGAATATGTAAAAATATAATGAAGAGGGATAAGAAAAATAATTATGAAAACTTTGTTTTGTGATTGAATAAAAATTTGGATCTTTATAATATAAAATAACACTTCAGCGGTGTACAACAAGGAAAGATATTAAAAAAGTGTTGAGAATAGTCATGCTTCATCGTCCCTAACCATTACCCATTAAGGCATCTGTTTCATATTCACTACCTTAAATTCTCTTGCTTTATTTTGTTTTTTAAGTGTTTATTTCATAGAATTTTATACTAAATTTTTCTCCCTTCGTCCTATTTATTTCGCAACGACACATACTTTTCAGGTGCTTTATTTGTTAATAGCCATTGATGATCATCAATCTTCAAATTTGATTGTTTAACAAGAAAGGGGAAGAACACGAGAGTGAAAAACCAAAAAGGAGAAAAATTTTGAATGAAAATCATCGGTCATACCCGTACACGTCATCACCTATATATATATACTAATTTCAGGACAATTACTATTTTGCCCTTTCCTTAATTTACTAATTACATTCTTTACGGCAAACTAAACTAACCTATACAAAGGACTACTAAACCATACGATACAATAAAAAATAACAAATTTACATCACATGATTGATCATGAATGATGCATTCTCATCATTCCTCTAACACCCCTCCTCAAGTTGGTGGGGGAGTGAGCATGAAGGACCACATCTAGCTTGTAGACATGCTGGCATAACTCCCATTTTGTTCAATAGGTATTGACGCTACGAGGATGACAAGGGCTTCGTCAGTACATCAGCAATCTCCTCCTGTGATGGTGCATAGGCCAGTGAAAGCAACCTGTCCAACACTTTCTCCCTCGTGAAATGACAGCCTATTTCAATATGCTTTGTCCTTTCGTGAAATATTGGGTTTTGTGCTATGTGCAAGGTTGAAATGTTGTCACAATGTAAACAAACAAGAAGCAAGTTAGACTACAAGATTTTGTATAAACCCCTACACCAATTCATATGAATTTTGTCAAATTCAGGGTGAAATTCAACAATCCAGATATGAATTGATATTCTACACAACGAGTAGATCCATTTAGACTACAAGATTGTTGAATTAGGAGTTGAAATTACGGATTCATACCTAGGTTTTCTCAACGAAAAATCTCGAATTTCGCACAAACCGGGGAGTTTCAAGATTCATGCGTATAATCAACAGATTTCCCTCGTCGATACGAACGTGTGGAGTATTTTATTGCACGAGTTGATTGACAATTTAAGAAGATATGTGAGGAAATGGAAGTAATCGCGGCTGGGGTGAATGTGAAATGAAAAATGAGGCTGCAGGCTGTGTATATCAACGTTCAGCCTCGTCACGGCTGCGACGTACCCCTGTCGCTCCCGCGACCCAGAATTTTCAGCCTGGATTATTTTTTTCTTCAGTTTTCCTTCAAACATTGTCTTAAATATCTTTTAGTCATCCTTTACTCCTTCCAATGTCAATTTTAAAATTACTCGCATCATCGATTAACAAAGTTCAATGCCGTATATAAGTTTAAGATTTTTACGATCATCAGAAAAAAAAATTGAAATAAATATGAACTTCAAAAGAAACCTAAACATGGGTTGCCTCCCAAGAAACGCCTTTGTTTAACGTCGTTGGCTCGACAGCCATGACGTTAAATCATATCACTGAAACGCGGTTCACCCTTTCCAAGGGAACTTCATCAAAAGACGTCGAATCTTGAAGTTCGAAGTAAGGTTTCGATCGGTGACCATTAACTTTAAAAATCTTCAATGTGTCTTCTCTTTGAATTTCTGCCGCTCTATGATTATAGACCTTTCTGACAATGAACGGTCCTTCCCATCTCGATTTTAATTTCTCGAGAAATAACCTTACGCGAGAATTGTAAAGTAAGCCCTTATCGTCTTCCTTAAAGTTTTTTCGAGAAATTTTCTCGTCATGAAGTCTGCTAAATTTTTCTTTGTATAAAGCAGCATTTTCATATGCATCACGACGAATCTCGTCTAGTTCCGAGATTTGGAGCTTTCTCATATTTACACAGTCTCCGTGTTTCAAATTAAACTCTTTAATCGCCCACCATGCTTATGTTCAATTTCCACCGGAAGGTGACATGCTTTTCCGTACGTCAATTTGTACGGAGACATTCCAATTGGAGTCTTGTATGCAGTGCGATACGCCCAAAGAGCGTCATTAAGCTTATCACTCCAATCCTTCCTCTTCGGATTAACAATTTTTTCCAGGATCCTTTTGATTTAACGATTGGACGCTTCAACTTGTCCGTTCGTCTGTGGATGATAGGTTGTTGAGATCCTGTGAGTAACGTGATATTTCTTAAATAAGACGTCCATAATCTTGTTGCAAAAGTGGGTTCTCCGGCCGCTTATCACGACTCTAGGTACGCCAAATCTATTAAAATTAAAATTTCTAACAAACTCGATCACCACCTTGGCATTATCGGTTTGTATGGGCATGGCCTTTACCCATTTCGAGACATAATCAACTGCTATCAATATATACAAATGACCTTTAGAGTTTGAAAATGATCCCATAAAGTCAATTCCCCAAATGTCAAAAATTTCATATGACATCACATAGTTTTAAGGCGTTTCATCTTTCTTTGATGTATTGTCAGTCTTTTGACATATCTCACAGCTCTTTACATATTCGTAGACATCTCTGTTTTAAGATGACTAGAAAAATCCACAAGACATGATCTTGTAAGCTGTTCGTCTCACTCCAAAATGTCATGATCAGGAATGCATCTTCTTATCACACCATCAGCACAGAATTTAAGCAGAATTGGATCTTCCCACGAGTGGTACTTTGCATTACATTTAATCTTCTCTTTTGATGTCTTGGAAAATCATTCGGTAATTTTTTGGTCACCAGAAAATTTACAAGATCAGTATACCAAGGTACATAACTGTGAAGATGATATAAATGCTCATCAGGAAATGATTATGATATTCTTATTTACTCATCCTTATTCACTATCCTTGATAAGTGATTGGGACATGATTTTCTGCATCCTTCTCGTCTCTGATCTCAATATCAAATTCCTGGAGGAGAAGAATCCATCTCAATAATCTCGAGTTTGATTCCTTCTTCTTCAAAAGATAATTTAATATGGCATGGTCAGAGAACACAATTACTTTAGCCCCTAATAAATAGGAACGGAATTTTTCAAGGGCAAAAATAATTGAATATAGCTCTTTTTCAATAGTCGTGTAATTGACTTGAGCTTCATCAAGGGTTTTTTATGCATCCACTTTCTGTCCAAGCACAGTACCTACGGCGCGGTCACTCGCATCACATATGATCTCGAATGGATAATTCCAATCCGGAGGTTGAATAATAGGAGTTGAAATCAATTTTTCTTTAAGTACCTCAAAAGCTTCTTTACATTTCTCAGTGAATGTAAATTCTGTATCTTTCTTCAACAGTTTATTCAGGGGATCTTTAATCTTGAAAAAATCTGTTATAAATCATCTATAGAAACCTGCGTGTCCAAGAAATGCACGTATTTTCTCTAACGCTTGAGGGATAAGGTAGAGATTTGATAACTTCGACTTTAGCCTTGTCTACTTCCAATCCCTTCGCGGAGACAACGTGTCCCAAAACTAAACCTCCTTCCACCATAAAATGACATTTTTCGTAGTTTAGAACGAGGTTCGTTTCTACACATCTTTTAAGAACTTTTTCTAGATTTTTCAGGCAATGGTTAAAAGAATTTCCACAGACTGAAAAATCGTCCATGAAGACCTCTATTATTTCTGATATATACTCAATAAATATAGACATTACACACCTCTGGAACGTTGCAGGTGCATTGCATAAGCCAAAGGGCATACGCTTGTAAGCATAGGTTCCAAAGGGACAAGTAAATGTTGTTTTCTCTTGGTCTTCAGGGGCTATCACAATTTGGTTATACCTTGAATAACTGTTTAGGAAACAGTAATGAGAACGACATGCTAACCTTTCTAGCATTTGTTCCATGAAAGATAACGGGAAATGATCTTTTCTCGTGGCGGCATTTAATTTGCGGTAATCAATACAGACTCTTCAGTCACTTTGCACTCTTATTGCAATAGTTTCTCCGTTGTCCTTCTCAACAACTGTTAAGCCTGACTTCTTAGGCACAACGTGTATCGGACTTACCCATCGGCTGTCCGTGATTGGATAAATTACTCCAACATCGAGCAATTTTAAAATTTCATTTTTGACCACCTCCATCATTGGAGGATTCAATCTCCTTTGAGGTTCTCTGGATGGTTTGAAATTGTCCTATAATAAAATTCTATGCATGCAACTAGCAGGACTAATTCCTTTAATGTCAGCAAGGGTCCATCCAATGACCATTTTGTGCCATTTTAGTACTTCCACCAGATCTTTCTCTTGCTCATCTGTCAGTTGACTTGAAATAATAATCGGTAACTTATTATCATCACCCATATAAGCATATTTTAACTGAGCTAGCAATGGTTGTAGCTCTAATGTTGGTGGTGTTTCAATTGATGGCTTGATCTTTTCATGATCTTGCGGCAATTCAAGCATATTGATATGCTCTTGCCCTTGTAATTGATCTTCTAGGAAAGACAAGTCATGATCATAATTGCTTTCATCAAATTCTTGATCGATCTCTATTTTCTTGATGGTTTCCATAAAGGTCAACTCATTTGCATTGAATAATTCTTCTTCAAGGGACATGGAGGTGCTAACCGAACACACAGCGAATACTTGATCGTTTGGATGTGTCATACCCTCATAAATATTAAATTCAATCATCTCTCCATCAAATTGCATAGACAGCTTTCCAGTGTTAACATCTATTTTAGTGTTAGATGTCCGTAGGAATGGTCTCCCTAATAAAATAGGTGCATGAGTTGAATGGTTTTGACCATCTTCAGTCTTTATGATAAAAGTCTGTCGAAAAAACAAGATCATTAACTTTCACAAGAACGTCTTTTATCACTCCAACAGTATGTGTCATGGACCTATCGGCAAGCTGAATTACAACCCCAGTTGGTTGTAAAGGTCCTAAATTCAAGGATTGAAAAATTGATAAGGGCATCACATTGATGAACGCTCCAAGATCTATCATATAGCCTGGAATTTGCACACTTCTTATCGTGTATGGTATGATAAACATCTCAGGGTCCTTTTGTTTTTGTGGTAGTCTCTTCTGTAAAGCAGCTAAAACATTCTCGCTTACCATGACTCGTTCATGACCCTGTAATTTTCACTTGTTGGTGCAAAGTTCCTTTAAGAATTTAGCATATCTTGGAACTTGTTTGATTTCTTCCAACAAGGGAATATTTACTTCGACTTTCTTGAAAAGTTCAAATATGTCCTCTTTTTCTTCTGCTTTCTTATCCTTACTCAAACGGTTAGGAAAAGGAGCATTGGAAATAATTCTTGTTTCTTTCGGAGCAGATATCCTTGTTTCTTCTTGTTGTTCAGGGACTTGAGGAACTTCAGTTACCCCTTCCTCCTTATCTTTATAAACTTCCAATTCATCTTCAACTCCGTGAGGATTTTCATAAATTCCAATTAACTCTTTTCCACTTCTCAGAGTTATTGCGTTTGAAGTTTTTCTAGGATTTATTGACTGAGAAGGGAGTTTGTTGTTCATCTGAGCCTTCAACTGGCTCATATCAGAAGGTAATTGGCTCGTTTGACCTTAGATGCGCTCTGAATGTCAGCCTTTGTCTCCTTAGCATCCTTTTGTATTTGCATTTGTGTTATAACCATTTGCTTAACCATCTCTTCAAGTGACATTCCACTTGATGATCCTTGATTATTGTTATTAGCATTGAAGCGTTGTTGTTGTTGTTGTTGTTGCTGTTATTAGCATTAGAGGGAATTTTTGTTGTTGGGGAACATTCTGGACATTGTTTTGTGTTCCCCATCTAAAATTTGGATGGTTCCTCCAAGGTAAGTCAGGCATATTGTTCCACGGTGCTGTCCTTTATCCTTAAAAATTGACAGCATTTACATCTTCTTGTAAGGAAGGACAAGCATCCGTTTTATGTGTTGTACTCTTATAGAATTCACACGTCTTCACTTGTTGAAGCTGCGATTGAGTAGTGTTGGTTACTAGTTTAGCAACCAAATCCATAAGTACAGTAATCTTTTTATCAGTTGCCGAGCTTCCAGCTGCCTCTCTATCAGCATTAGCCCTTAGGCTGAAATCTTGAGAACTTTGGACAGATATTTCTATCAGTCTCCTTGCTTTAGTAGGAGTTTTGTTCGTTAGGGCGTCACCACATGAAGCATTTATTCGGTGGCGTTTTTCGGGTAACAACCCTTCATAGAAATGCATAATTAGAAGGTTTTCCGTTATCGAATGATGTGGACAACTTGCACGTAAGCGCTTGAAACGCTCCCAATATTCGTGAAGGATTTCCCCTACCTTTTGTTTAATCCCGGAAATTTCTTTCCGGAGATTCGTTGTTCGGCTTGATGGAAAATATTCATCGAGAAAAGCATTTTGCATTTCTTCCTAGGTATTGATTGATAATGACGGCTGTTCATATACCCAGTCTTTTACATAACCTTGTAAGGTGAAAGGAAATACGAACAATTTCATTATGTCAACCGTTATACCTTTAGGCTTGGTCGACTTGCAGATTACATGCAACTCCTTCAAATGTCTATGCGGGTCTTCACCAGCTAGACCGTTAAATACAAGGAGTTTGTTCAGAAGGCCTGAATTTAATTTGAATGGCACATTCAGATTTGATAAATTTATGCAAAGTGGTTCTTCCTCTATTGCGTGAGCAGATAGCTCCCGAAGAGTTCGATTTAAATTTTGTGCAGCATTATTTGCTTTGTTTTGATTGTTTTCTACCATTTCAAGATTTTCAAAAATTATAGGAGTGAAACTCCTTTCTGTTTGAATGTGTGGAGAAGAAATTAAAGGTGTAGAACCTGAAAAGGGAGTAGAGCTTCTTATCTGAGGAGATTCAAAATTAGAGACTAATTTCCTAACTTCAGATCCAGTCATCCTACCACTTCTTAAGTTCATAAAAATTCATATAAACTTCTTTTGAGTTCAAGAAATTTTTTTTTATTTTAAAAACAATTAAGTCCTTAATTTTTTTTTTTAAACTAGAATAGAAAACTATCAAGTCATATTATATCACTTTGTTAGTAACTAAAACCACTTAGCGAGATTTATACTTTTAAACTATGTATATTAGGTGATCAATCTAATAAACATATGTTATATAATAATTCTAACAGGTTTCATGCATCATTTTCATCATCAAACATCTCTGGTTTCAATCATATATGCATCATCACATGATCTAAGATCATCAAAACTTATCAACACATCCTTACTAACGAACTACTCACGCATATGCGTCAAACAAAGCATGAAATGAAACATAGCAATAACAACAAACATTCTGCAGAGTTAAAGTAACTGAGAACGAAAGTTTTACAGTGCTCAACGCATCACAAACTTATGCCCTATGCTATACAATGCGTTCTCTTTGAAATACCCTCCAAGACTTCTCCTCTTTGCATCTCGCGTCCCTTGATCGTCTCTGCCATTCCTGAGCTTTATCCCTTGTATATTCTATTTAGAAGAACCCTAGGACACGTATTTATAGGCTTAGGTCGAAACCAGATCGATCCGACAGCTGAAAATAGGTGTTTTGCATCAACGACAATGTTGTGGCCGCGACCATGCAAGTCACGCCCGTGACACATAAGAAAAACGTGATTTTTGCTGAATTGACCTTGTCGCGCCCGCGACGTAGGGCAGTCGAACCCGCGACCAGCTGTAGTGGCCGCGACTGTGTGCGTCGTTCACCTTAAAACTGCTACAAAAAATACTAAACGATCTCCAAAAATTCTAGAAACGTATACATCACATCAAAACATGTTAATCTAGCTTATCGATGTGAAACTTTGTTGTAATAACTCTTGCAGCACATGAAACGATGATAAATCGTGAAATTTCAGCTTTTGAGCTCATGACTTTGTCATTTTCTTCATCCTTCTTCATTTTTGTTCATTTTTATTCCAAACTTCGCTCCAATCTGTCAAAAACATAAAAATACAACAGTACCAACATTCCAAAATAAAAAGACGCTAAAAATATAAAATAAACAATACAAAAGGAATAAAATAAACATTTAGAATAAAAAAATGATGTGTGTTTATGCCCACATCACTACTCCACTTTGTTGTGGAGTATACACACAATTGGTTTCATGCATAATATCTTTCAAGTTATAAAATTCAATTTCTTCTAGGCTATAGAACTCAATTCCATTGTCACTCCTTATTTTCCTTATTTTCTCATGAACTATTTTTCAACAAATTTAACAAATGATTTCAGAAGGAAAACCGTGTTACTTTTATGTGACATTAAATGGACCTAAGTTGCTTTAGAAAAATCATCCATATATCTAAATCCTTGATGTGTGGTATGTTGATAAGTTCCCTAAATATCAATATGTAAGAGTTCAAGAACCCCTTTTGGATTTTATTAAACTAGTCTGTAAAGGCTGCCGGTGATGTTTTGCCTTAGAGCATATAGTGCATACTAAAGAAGATTCATTATTTCAAAAAGATAGAGTTTCGATGTGTCTAGCGAATTCCAAGGGCATATGACCTGGTCTTAGGTGCCATACATCACTATCAGACTGAGTCATAGCGGATGCACATCCTACAAAAAGAGATTCCAACTTGTTTTCATTTTCAGCCAAGGTCTTTGTCATATAATAAAGACCGTCCTTATGCTTACCAAGCACCACTTACCACCTCGTTAAAGGGATCTGGAGGAGACAAGTTTTAGAATTAAAAATCACTTGTTGGAAGTCTCAAGTATCAATTTGCTTATAGAGAGTAAGTTGAATTGGAACTTAGGAACGTACAGTACATTCCTTAAGGTTATTCCTGGTGTCAATTTTATTATTCTAGTATGCATCACATGTGCCGTCTTGCCATTAGGCATAGTTATATAACATGTACAAGGCACAAGACTATAGGATTCGGATAAGTTAAGGCCTGGGGTTATGTGGTCACTAGCATCACTACCTAAAATCCATTCAATAGCATTGTTAAAAGTAAATAAATAGGCTTTCATACCTGCCACCATTGAGCATTTCGTGTCCCGAGATTTAATACAGCCTGGCCTTCTTATGCTCCAATCCTTCCAAGAAGTGTCATTAGTTGACCAAATTGCTCCTTCCTTAATCTAAATCTTCCTTTCATCCCAGAAAAATCCTTATCAGTCTCTCTTATACTATAAAAAATATGCAATTTAGCTACGGAAATTTTCCGTCGTAAAAATCAACAAATCCGTCCCTAAATATGATTAGCGACAGATTAACGACGAAATCTATCCGTCGCTAAAAATATTATCAATAATACAAAATTTAACGACGGATCCGTCACTAACACAAATTCTTTACGATGGATTGACTTTTTTCGTCATAAATATTTATGTTTTTCGTATTAGAAATATTTGCGATGGATTCCCGTTGCGAAAATATTTTTTGGTTTTATAAAACATCAACAACGAATTTTTTACTATAAACATTTAGCGATGAAAATCCATCGTTAATGTGAACTAGAACATATAGCGACGGAATTTCGTCGCTAAATCTATTTAAATTTTAAAAAAAAATTGAAATTTTAACAAACCAAAACAAATACAGGTACATGTCGCATCCATCAAACCAAAACAAAACCAACATAAACCAAATTGAACTAAAATCTCGAATTATACACAAATAAAATATTTACAACAATCTAATCGCCATCAACATATCCGTCGCTAAATTTATTTATTTATTTTTATATTTTTTTTCACATTTTTTATTGTTTTTTCAAGAATTATTTTCAGTTTAAGTGTGGGATTTCATTTTATGTTAGAAAAAATAATTACATTTTGTGACGGATCTGTAGAAAAAAAATTTCTCTCTTATATTTAGCGACGGATTTCTGTTGCTAAATCTATGATTGCAAAAAAAAATTAATTTTTTTTTATTTTTTTACGACAGAATTCCGTCGCTAAATATATGATAAATTATTCTTATTGCAAGTAGAACATACTTTGTTCTATTGATTAATAATAAAGGGAATGAATGTGGTCATCCTGTACGGCGAATCAAAGATGGAACGGGTGATCTAGTTTAAGCAATCGGGTATGAAGGATTCATGGCGATCCCGCACAAGCCCTGTGGATCGCTAATGCCCCTTTACATCCTTATGTATCCTTGCTTGCCCTATGAGTTATTGACAATTCAATAATCAGTTCCGTCATCGGCCATTCCATAGCCTACAACTGTCACGGTATGGCCGAGGTTAGTGCCACAAGATCTAGTGAAAACACCACCAGCGCAATTTTGGAAGTCGCTGTCTGAAGCATCGATAGCTATGGAAACGGGCTGGTTGGCAGCTGCATGTTGGGGAGACGACTAGCTATTGGTCGGAACATCTTGGAAGCTGGTGAGTGTGGCTTCTGCGGAGAAAGAGTTAGAGTTGCATGCTTCTTGTGTGCCTTGATATGGGTAGTTGTTTTCAGTGGCGAGGCCTCTATTGTTAATGATGTATATGAAGACACTATCGGGTGCCATTGCAACCTTGGTCATTGCCGTTGGTATATATCATAATCAACAATTTCTTTCTCGAAAAGAGAGGTCAAAGTAT
Source organism: Drosera spatulata (assembly GCA_035668315.1). Lineage (NCBI taxonomy): Eukaryota > Viridiplantae > Streptophyta > Magnoliopsida > Caryophyllales > Droseraceae > Drosera > Drosera spatulata. The sequence continues at coordinate 1,937 of JAOVYX010020978.1, read as the reverse complement.
CGGTTTTTATTTCGTTGATGCCACTGTTGAGAACGTCCAACAACATCCTACATGTATACGTCAAAAGTTAAGTTTCAATGAAAGAAGAGTCAAAGTATGAAATAATGAGTCCTCCAACATTTTGATAAACAAACATATTTGTTTTATTAGCATGTAAAAAAAAAAAATAGAAACAAGAAATAAAAGTAATACCAAACATGTCCTTAATTTGTGAGCGATGGGGAAATGAATCCACAAGTTTAGGAGAGCATGAGTCACTAAGGAGTTTTAAGTTTTGATTCTTAACTTCATTAAGTTATAAAGAGTTTCTAACCTTATGTAGTCTCGTTCATTATAATTTTGTGAAATACATCAAATGATCATAAGTTAACATCTCTTCATTTAAGGATTCCAAAAATATTTAAGGATTGTAGGATTCAAATTTATTACACATTTATATTGCTAAACATTATCCCGAAATTTCATATTTGCGATGGATTCCGTAGATAAACTAGGCATTTCTTAATTTTCATGCAAAAATTTACTAAGAAAACTAATTAAATTTTCTGACAGATCCGTCGCTAAATTATGTATTTCTAAATTGTTTAAAAATTTATAAAGGAAATTAATAATATTTTGTGACCGATCCATACCTAAATTTTTTCCCACTTCAAATTTATGTAATCCGTCGTTAAACGATGTATTTCATAATATTCAGGCTAATTTATGTTAAGGAAAGAATTACAATTTGTGATGGATCCGTAACAAAAAAATTCCTCTCTTATATTTAGCGACGGATTTCCGTCTCAAAATTCATGATAAATTATTTTTATTTTTTAGCGACTGAATCTGTCGCTAAGTGTCTCAAATTTGACGATAGAGATTTGACTTTCCGTCGTAAAATTATTAATTTTTTTCTTTCTTTTTTTTTTGTTGCGACAGATCTGTCGTAAAAATGTCTGTTTTTGTGACGGATTTTATCCGTAGTTAAATTTTTCCTTAACTAAAATACTTTTTTTTTTTTTAGTGTTATTCCAATTCCAGTATCCTTTGATTCCTCAAAGTGGGATCCTTCTTCAATGGACCCTTGTACACTTGCAGCAACCCTCTTTCCTCTGTTATTTCTTCCTTCGGATGGATATCCATGCCGTTTATATCTTTTTTCAATCAAATGTCCTTATTTCTTGCAATATCGACAAAACATTTGTGATTTCTTCTCCAATTTTTTTCCACTGCTCGTTCCCTTGAGCTGACTCTTCATGATCTTTTCATTATTCATGTTGAGAGATGCATATTCATTCTGAATGAAAGGCATGTTGTATGCATCTTCTTTGTTTTTCTTCTTGCAAAAACCAATTGATAAGCTTGGGACACTTTTTGCCAAGAACTTATCATAAGTATCATAGCTCCTTTTTTCAACTAAAGTAGACCACGATTTTAAAAATAAAAATAAAAAATCAAAGCTTTTCTATTAAAAGACAGATTTTCATATTTGTTAAAGTTTCTTAAGGTTTGTTAGGATTTGATGTCAAATTATTTCAATATTCATGTTCTCGCTCATACTCTGTAAAGTGCTCCCGTCTCCTTTAGTTCGTCACGTCAGTAGTCAGCTTCAATAGTCCGTCATCGTATGCCGTCAGCATGTCGTCGTCCATCGTTCTCAATCCATTGTCGTTAGCCCGTTGTCATCAGCCTGTCGTCTTTAGTTCGTCATCAGTGCGTCATCATCCGTCTTTAGCCCGTCGTTGTCAGTCTGTCATCGTAAGTGCATCGTCATCAAGAAAATGATCTTTTAATTGATTATGAGTGTAAAGTCCCAGAAAATTGAGATTAAATAAATATAAAAATTATGATCAAATAATAGTTCAAAAATTAATAAATGCAACGAAAATATGCGTTTTCTCTTTGTAATAAATTAAAAGTAAGAAACGAATCTCGTTTCAAAGTTTTGAGACGTA